>CAXITT010000432.1:481573-527270 GCA_964033795.1 Lymnaea stagnalis
GGGCGCACAAAATTCATGCAAAATATACTATTTGTATTACTTGCACGCGTGTGTTATTTCGTCAATGACAATGTTCTTCTTCTAAATATGAAGGGCCCACGATCAATGCATCGATCATCATTTCTCCTGTGTATGTACAGGGGATTTGCAATGTTTCTGTGCCTGGTATTGAAGAGGATATTTCACTGGTTGAAGAGTTACTCAGCGAGGGTACCATGAACTGGGGGTTGGAAGGCCCGAGGCAATAGATGCAAATGTATCCATTGCTGTTGCCTCAACTGTTCCTTTTGAAAGCGTGTTACAGTCCCTAATTGTCTCGGGAATGAGCAGTTCCTGTACCGTGTTTTCGCTGGTATGAGCCGGAACTGCCTGTCATGAATCTTCGCTGTCTGGTGGGTAGAGGGACGAGTTTCTTGTTAATGCTGGAGCAGTGGACCAGGTAATTATTTTTTTTTTATCCATCATGGAGAGCCGGGATAATGTTTATCAACTAATTATAAGAAGTGTTGGACCCTATGTGATTGAGGTTGACAAGATCACTTTCCCTCTGGAAATATTCAAAATAAAAGATGGCTTTACCTGCAGAAGTCGCTACGTGATTTACAACATCATTTTTAAAAAGTGCGGTAAATTATATGAAGGAGAGACAGGTCGTCGCCATGGAGACCGGTTCAGAGAACACCGATATAACATAAATAAAATAGGTTTCTGTCCGGTCTCCAAACATTTCAATAATCCTAACCATGATGGTATCTCAGACATCGCATTTACTGGTATACTGTATACTAGTAGCACAACAGATAGGATAAACATGGAGAATAAATTAATATCACGATTTGGTACGTTGTCTCCATATGGAATAAATCAAATCCACAATTTTACCTAGCTGCCATGTCTTTTTCCTGTTTGGTTTTTAAAATTTTGTTCAAATCACTTCCTTCCCACTTTTCTTTACTTTGTTTCTGACGCTTTTTTCGCCCACTCATATTTTTTCTCTCCCTTTTTGGGTAGGATATCTATACATATATATAGTGTTAATTTAATTTATACTTATTGTCTTTTTGTTGTAATAATAAAGGCATGTGCCGAAACGTAAATTTTTTTATTCTGTAAAATTATCATTAAAGCTTACCTTATATTGTTATAGTGACACAAATTCTTGATGTCTAATTAGTATAATGTTTATCACCAGAATAATGATGGACTTCAATAAATGAATGAATTGAATAAGCCCAATGATCCCTAATTTTTATTTTTTAAACAGTTCTTTTTAAAAAAAATAATAATGGAAATGTTATTATGCCTTAGAATTTAGTTTTCCCACAATACTATTAACCTTTGTCCATGATTATTATTGAGAATGATAAAGATAAATCAAAATGAGTGTCACAAATGAACGAATTGAATCAAACTATGGTTCCCAAATTGTATTTTTGAAAATATTAAAACAAAAATAATAATAAAATCAATATTAGCATTCCCGTTGTTCTTTTTCCTCAAACCTATTTTACATTTGCCTAAGCCTTTTGAAATTGTATTTTTGGACATATTAGAACACGTTGGTCATCATGCAGCTGTTAGCAAAGTTCGCAGATGATTATTCATTTATTGTACTATGACAGCAAGACGTCGATCAATAATGAATATCGGATTGCCGGCCGACAGAAAGACAGAGTCTGAATTCCGGTAAACGACAATAGCCTTAATTACTTTCGGCTAGATGGACAAAATTCTCAGTCACTTTCGGCCGAAAACCGAAAAAAAGTTAACTTTTTTTTGTTTCTGCCGAAACCGACAATAAACCGAAACTTAACTGTTCTGTTTTGACCGAAACCGAAGCTGCGCCGGAATGGATGAAATGGCAACTTTCGGTGCCTAAACAGAAACCAAAGCCGCAATTCTCTAGTTTAAAAGTAATGTCTTAAAATGTACACTAAGGTCCACAGATAGTGTTTTCTCATTGCATAAAATCCTTTTATTACTTGCAGTAGCCTCATTGGCTTTAAAAAGTTTTAGATTGAAATCATGGGCGCCCGCAGAAAACTTTCTAGGGGGCGGCAAAAAAAATCGATTAACTTGCTAGGGGGGGGGGGGAACAATTTTTAGTAATGTTTTAATGTAGTTTTAATTTACTGTAGGGTATTTGTATGGGGAACGAACGGACAGGGCATATGGTTAGTTAATTTCTCTTTATTTTCTTTTTACTTTAATAACTTTTTTTTCTAAAAAAATTTTAAAAAAAAATCGGTTAGCTTTGTGGGGGGGGGGGGGAACAATTTTTAGTAATGTTTTAATGTAGTTTTAATTTACTGTAGCGTATTTGTATGGTGAACGAACGGACAGGACATATGCTTAGTTACTTTCTCTTTATTTTCTCTTTACTTTAATACATTTTTTGTCTAAAAAAATTTTATGCAATCAATCCAGGCGTGGGGGGCACGTTCCCCCCTTGTCCCCCCCCTGCGGGCGCCCATGATTGAAATGTAAAAATGCATCAGAAGTGGTTGCTTTTCATTCATCATTATTGTTTCCCTAACGTTGCCTAAATTTTTCTGACCTGCAAATTAGTTATTTTTTTAATTTCCTAATTTTAGACGGACATTATGGTTTTGTTAACTTATTTATAACTATAGAAATGACTTTATTAGTTTAATAGTTAAGTCACGTTATTTTATTTATTTTTTTATTTTATTTTTTTGTAAATATTAATTTTTCGACATTTTGTGTTAAGGAATTCTAGACCTATATGATAAGATTTCAAGAAATATCCTTAATAATTCACCATTCATGTGTTTTATTTTAGTAGAAATTGTATGGTAAATTTCTCCTCCAATTGTGTACGTTCAGAAAAAGATACAAACAAATTATTTCAACTTGAAATTCAAGAAAAATTACAATTCATTCAGTTTTTATATTTAAAAATAAAGCTAAATATTGGGGAGGGGATGGGAATCAATCAAATAAAACTCATAAATTTACTCCCATAAATGATATAACTCAGTCAAGCTTCAAAGCTTCAGAGCAGGGCCGTTATACAAAAAGAAGGGGGGAATGGCACACATCCCTGGTATCAAAATCAGAGGTCTATGAACGTACACACATGTGTAGCATATTCTCCGCTCTTATCAAGAGACGCCTTCGCTGGTTAGGTCATGTAAGGAGAATGGAGGAAGGCCGTATCCCAAAGATACTGCTGTATGGAGAGTTGGCAGCAGGGACAAGACTTGTTGGACGGCCACGCCTGAGATTTAAGGAAGTTTTCAAAAGTAGCATGAGAGAAGCCAACATTGATATCAACAAATGGGAGATAATTGCCGACCAATATTCCAGCTGGCGAACAGCAGTGCATGAAGGAGTCAAAAAAAGGCAGAAGATGCGTGAAACGAAGCCCTTGCTACAAAAAGAACAATACGAACAAACAAACATAACCAGGATTCAATATTCTCCTGCGAGAAATGCAATCGAGGTTGTCATTCCGGGATTGGCCTATAGTGAGCCACTCGAAGTGTAGGACTACATAGCTACTCTATCGTCTCGCGAAGACGGAAGAATAAGAATGCCATATATATATATATACCTCTCATAACGAGTAATTCGCATAACGAACAAAAAAAATGTGAAGAAGTTGCTCCCTTAACGAACGACATTTTGCATAACAAGTTACGCAGAAAAGGACTTGCCAATAGCCGGGACTTGCCAATAGCCGGGACTTGCCAATAGCCGGGACTTGGGAAGGACTTACCAAGAGGACCCTCACTTCTGCTTGGAAAAAACTTTGGCCAGAGAGTATTATTGAATGTGATTTTGAAACAGTACCTGTGACGTCTACAGCTAACGAGATTGTGTCATTTGCCAATATCATGGGACTCGAGGTGGACAACAACGATATTGAATAGCTTGTGAAAGAGCACAGTCAAGAGTTGACCACCGAAGAGCTTATGGAGTTGCATCGTGTTTCACAGCAATAAATTATGGAGGGGAGCTCATTAAATGAGGGGGAAGTAGCAGAGCAACAATATTCTATCGCAATAAGAGAAATGCTGAAAGCATGGGAAACTGTTGCATCGTACATTGAGAAGCATCACCCTAATTCGTGCTACAAATTAATTCAATGATAATGCTCTGACACATTTTCGTCAAATTTTGAAGCGTCGGCAAAAACAAATGTCTTTAGACAGTTTTCTAGTTTAAAAGTATTAATTATTTGTCATAAAATCATATTTTTATTTTCGTTTTTTGTTTCAAATCTAAATTCTATTCCAAGTTGTTACACTCCTTAACAATTCATAAGTAATTTTATTTGAAAAAATATTAATAAAAAAATTTTGAAAAATGAGTATTTTTTCAGCATGGAACGCATAATCGTATTTTACATTGCTTAGTATGGGGGGAAATGTTTCGTTTAAAGAGGGTTTCGCTTAACGAGTAAGATTCTGGAACAATTATGCTCGTTATATGTGTGTGTGTGTGTGTGTGTGTGTGTGAGTGAGTGTGTGTGAGAGAGAGAGAGAGAGAGAGAGAGAAAGAGAGAGAGAGATTGAGGGCTACCATTTTTCAATATGTACCCATGGTCATTTTTTAGGCACGTTCCTGTTACGGGGACCTCTGCTCCGCTCGATGTTATCCCCATTACCTAAACACACATCTCTTCATTTGATCTATACATCTACGTGCGCACCATTCGACATTCACTTTTACAACTGTTTGTACTGATATCGCGTGCAGCTACTGTACACTGAGTGCTTTGCCAGAGCCATTTCCCATACTTGCTCTTTGAACTTTACAAGAGCCTTACAGGTACTTGCACTAGGTACTTTCTAAGAATATCACCGGTTCTTGCCCTTAGTACTTTCTACGAGGCTCATAGTTTCCTGATCTGTCTGCTCATACTTCCCTCATCCGTCTTCTCATAGTTCCCTGATCTGTAACCTCATAGTTCCCAGATCTATCTGCTCATAGTTCCCTGATCTGTTTGCTCATAGATCCATATGGAATCACTTTCTACCGCAGTACGTGTATAAGAGGTCAGAGGTCAAAGGGCAAGGCATTTGATGAAACAACTTAAAGAAAGACTATTCGTCTTGCAAGAGTGAAAGACAAAATAATGACTTACGTCCCTTGCAATTCTTAAAGTTGATAACGATGTGTGATTTATGTAAACTGCCTCTTTTTCTCTGTCTCGATAGTGCCATCAGCGATTAAATTTGTAGTGCCAATCCTTTTTATAATCCCTCCCTTGATTGGAAAAATGTTGTTTATGTTCGAATATGCTCAAATTTGTTCCAACATTCTCCCTATAAATAATTTTGCAGCTTTTCCAGCCGCGAGAGTTTTTTGCTAATTTTCCTAGACACGAGACATATTCGTAGGAGCCATACAAATGTACACTCTTTGTGTGCGTGAATAAATATTTGTATCTTTCGATTTACTCACTTGAAGTGCTGAAACTTAATATAGTTGTTGTTTCTGTAAATTTTATTTTTATTCATTATACAAACATGTATAGCATTATTAAATTGAACAATGTTAATATCACAAGCTTTTGTATAGTTTTAGCTTGTTTAGTTGGTAATTACCGTCCTTTTGTTACGAAGTGTTCCTCTAATGAGCCAAATATTGAAACAGATTAAACTTAAAAAACCATTTAGCGGTACCTATCTTCTTGAATTAAAAAATATACTTTTGACCATGCAATTCTCCCAAGACCAAGGACGAGCCCCCAAATGTTACGGACCCGGTTCTTACCTAAAGGTTCGATGGCTACGTTTGTCTAGGAGTTTTAGTAATAACACAAACCAAGGACTCACAGAATAAAGTATATTTATTTACCCAACTAAAATACATCTTCAACTGCCATTACTCCAAGGACAGCAATACTCAATAATAATACGTCATTTCCCTTCCCAAAAAAATACGTCAAAAATACTAAACATAATAGATAAAGCAACACATATAATCTCTAAACAACACGCAATCATAACATACATTGAAGACGTTAACAGTCTCTACCCCTTTACCCCCGCCCACCACACAGAGTTGTGTTTGTTCTTCCGTCTGCTGCTATAATTTAACGTTGCGCAATAAAAAGTCAAGCCGTGTTCAAAATCGTACAAAATAGTTTAATGATATTAGGATATATAAATACATGCAATGAAATTTGAGTAAGTATTTGAAGCATGAACACTGGATCAATGACCTCAAATCAGTAATGAATTTTTTTCACAGGTGACATAGGGTTTATCATTCAATGGCGGAAATCTATTAATAGAATATCCGTCCGTACAGTCTGGCCAATCTCATTAAGGTATTAATTCAAACATCCTGGCATTCCGACTGGCCAATCTCTCAGCAGCTGTTTGGTACTTCTACGTTAATGTGCGCCAGAATTGTGGGCCTTAACCTAGGGCGAAAACCTGTTTACAACTTTCTTTTACAAAAGATTTTACAAGTAAATTGTTACTGCTATATGTATGCAGAAATACACTGTTAGAATCCATGTTTTCCCAAAACGTTGCCTAAAAATAGTAACATTAAGTAATGCGAAGTCACGTTTTCCGGTCTTAGACATGAGAAACCCTAATGAGATTCATTTCTGCTCTCTAACTTTTCGTTCAAATTGGAATTATTGTTTTGTTATTGTTTTGTTATTGTTTTTTTTTTTTTTTGTGTTTTGTTTTAGAACGCGTAAGCCACTTTAATATGTTTGTGCCTTGTTGCTTATGCTGCACTTATTTCGCTGTTGTTACTGAACAATTTGTATGTGAGTGGTTGCAACTTATCTAACTTTTCGTTCAAATTGGAATTATTGTTTTGTTATTGTTTTGTTATTGTTTTTTTTTTTTTTGTGTTTTGTTTTAGAACGCGTAAGCCACTTTAATATGTTTGTGACTTGATGCTTATGCTGCACTTATGTCGCTGTTGTTACTGAACAATGTGTATGTGAGTGGTTGCAACTTACCTGGTCATGGGTTGTGACTGTTCTTAACATAGAAGTACATTGACTGCATTGAGATTTTTCTAACACTTAAGACATAATTTTTTATATATTTTTTTTTAATTAGAAGTATCTTTTGTTTCTGATTGTGCTTTTTCTGCTGAAGACGGCATCTGACCACAGCAAGTATTGACAACATTTAGAAAATATAAAACAGTATCTCTTTTATTTAATCAGAACGGCATTAAAGAGAATCAAAGAATATATCAAATAGTATAGTTAGGTAAATGGCACAAAAGAGTATAAAAACAAAGGCGATTTATCACAAGAACATGGAATAATGTCAAAGATACAGAATACAGTTGTACCATTTGTATTATACAAATATTTTATTTATATTTTTATTTAATGCGGCCGTCATACTGGTCACGTTCAAGATATAATAATAAATATAATCTTTTTTTTTCACAGTTTATATAAAATATCACAATTTATACATAGCAACATTTTAAAAATTATATATAGTCCATTCAAAGGACACTAATGGCTAAGCAAACGATGCATTTACATCCAAGATGCGTGTGTCAAGCATGCTAGCGAGTCCTGAGAAATGATAGCTAAACGCCAGGCGAGAGTGTGGCCTCGGCAGACGTATTTATAGAAGGCATCTTCAGTGCAGCTTGGTGTTTGTCTTTCTTATTGGAAATTCGCAATGCCTACTTTCGATTTCTATTTTTTAGGGTGATGACGTCTTCTCTAACCCCTCTGTTCGTAGGTCACAGTGCCCTTTTCCTCGTTCACACATCTCCATCTTACAATCCAAAGTGGGTTTGTCTCTATGCAGCTGTAGTAAGGTACAGTCAAAGCTGACTTTCAACTGTAAGATGTTACGGTATCACCTGAAGGGGGGTTTCTCTCTATGCAGCTGTATTGAGGTACAGTCAAAGCTGACTTTCAACTGTAAGATGGTACGGTATCACCTGAAGGGGGGTCAACTATGTTCACGGCACTAGTGGGACAGTCATTTATACTTAGGTAAGTACTTAATTTACTTGACTGGATTCTTTCTTAATTTAAGCATGAAGAATGGTAAGTCCGGGTTAAACCTTATTTTTAAAGCAGGCTAGTCAGGCTGAATGTAAGTCCCGCTGACTGTAAATCCTGCTGAACGTAAGTCCTGCTGAATGTAAGTCACACTGACTGTAAGTCACGCTGACCGTAAGTCACACTAAGTCACGCTGAAAGTAAGTTACGATTTTTATTGCAGGTTAGTCAGGCTGAATGTAAGTCCCGCTGACTGTAAGTCCTGCTAACCGTAAGTGAAGCTGACTGTAAGTCACGCTGCCTCTAAGTCACGCTGAATGTAAGTCACGCTGAATGTCACTCCCGCTGACTGTGAGTCGTGTACACTATAACTCCTGAGAATTTCGCTTTTTTTTTTCTTTTTTTTTTTTACAAGTCGTTTTGGGGCCGACGTGATACATTGAAGTGCATTTTTCGATACGATACAATTCTAAATAGTTTTTTTTTTAATTTTAACCAAACCGCTGACTGTGAGTCGTGTACACTATAACTCCTGAGAATTTCGCTTTTTTTTTTTCTTTTTTTTTTTTTACAAGTCGTTTTGGGGCCGACGTGATACATTGAAGTGCATATTTCGATACGATACAATTCTAAATAGTTTTTTTTTTAAATTTAACCAAGCTCCGCCGAGTAATGATCTCAGATGTCATCAACACTTCCCTGTCTCTTAGTTCTCTGGTCGACATCCTGGTCACTCGCAGTCAAGTGTAAGAATGGAGATCAAAAGCTTCAGAAACATGTTTGGAATTATTTTTTGACATCTTTTCTTTTTTTTCTTTTTTTTGGTGGGGGGTGGGCTGGGGGTGGTGGGAATCTAGTTCGATTTTCGACTCGGGTTGAAAAATTTACTAAGAATCTATGCGCTTCTGATCTGCGCACGTGTCTACGTCACACATTGCCCCCTTCTTTCTTGGAGAGAACGAGGACGCAGATCTTTTTTGTGATGTTAAAGGTGTGTCCCTCTGGACAATGGTCAACCTTCGGCCCCGCTAAACGGCACGAGATGTACTTGTGGGCGTTGTACGGATTCGGTAGTCTCTGACCCATCTTGTTGTCGCACATCTTTCCTGGAACAGAGAAGGCATGCGTGTCTTAGACAGCTTATTTTAATCCTAGACAATGTGTTCATCACTGTATTAGTAGATGAGGTGATTCGGTTGTTCGGTGGAAGAGCAATGGGAATACGTACACGTGAGAGGAATTGAGAGCTTAGTGTTAACTGAACAACGTAGATCAGTGTTCTCAAAATTCTAAGTATAGCCAAATATTGGGCAGGGGGGGGTGGGGGGGTGGCCTTGACACTAATAAAAGAGCGCTCCGGTGACGTACATAATGTATTGACGAAATAATAACATTAGCTATGTGTATCGTATATGAGAGTATGGTTTCTTTGCTGGCGGTTATGTACAGAAACTTTGTAGCTTGTATTTTAGCTTGTTCAACAGTTTTTCGTAAACAGTCTAAATTAATACCTGTTACGGTAACTGACTGAACTCAAACAACGGGAATGAACTACATTGCCACCTCTGCGAATTCGACATGCGACGCAAATAACAATGTGAATACAATGAAGTGAAATTTATATGGCAGGAAATGATTTCGATGTAGAAACGCAAAAAAAAGTCAACAATTGTTTCCGCTGGGTCTCGAACCCAGGACCTTCCGCGTGTTAGGCGGATGTGATGACCACTACACTACGGAAACAACTGACGTTTAAAGCGTGTCTCAAAGAGAATTAAATAGATGCAGTTATGTCAAACCAGCATACAACTATAAGCCGGATGAGATGCTATTGTGGGTTTTTTAAGGTTGTTAGCACTGAGTAACGTTTACACTCAAGTTAGTTATTGAAGACGTCTGAAATCATTGAGACTCTGCGGCGTCATAATCAAAAAACAAATGATGTGGACATTTTAAAACTTCTACCACTTTAGAAACAATGAAGTCAAACTCACTGTCGAGGACAACCAGTGTCTTTCTGTCCGCCTTTACTCTCTCCACGATACTCTTTTCCAATAGAGACGCGTCTGTTTCCGGTGCAATCCTGGCGATGATCTGGGTACCGTTCCAGCTGAGGTCAGGGGTCACTGTGTACCTGAAAGCCACATTAGAGCAATTAAGTAATTAAGAAATAATGTTACACGTGTGCACAAAAAGAGTTACCGAGTACTGAGTCCAGGAGGAAAAAAAAAACTTTTTTTTTAAAAATAACCAGACCAACTTGCTGTTGGACAGCATGGCACTGCGTGTTTTTACTTTTAAGATGTAATGAACATTGTCAAATGTGTACTAGCAAAAAAGGGGAGGGGGTCTTAAAAGGGGCTATCGCCATGGACAAGGTGTAAATCTCCTCTTTCTGTGACTAGAGACATTGCATACCCTTTTATTTTGATACCATTGTATTTACAGTGTAAGTGTTGTTCTCTTTTCTGATGCAAGGGGAAAAAAATGATTCTATTTTTTTAATTATTGTAACTTGGCACTTACAGTGCTTTAAAACAAAATTAATATCTATTCTGTTTCGACCAATTTGCACAATTCAACAGGGTCGAGCCCTGTGGTGAGGGGAGGGGTGGGGGAACGCACCTAAGATCCCCCCCCCCCACTCTCAGTTCCGAAAATAAACGTTTACCAGGTAGGTCTATATATTATTTAGCAGAAAACAATTGACAGACGTTGTCACGGGACTCGACCCGCGACCATTCCCAGTCTATTGAAAGGCCCAGGGGAGACGACTCTGATGAAAAACTTAACGCAATGTTGTCCCCCCCTATATTCCCCCACCATCCGTGAAGATGTTTTAATTATAAAATTACAATTTCGATGAAAACGATTTTTTTTTAAAATCAATTTTAAATTTCTTTTTTTTTTGCCCCCATGAATTACCTGTTTTCCACCATAATGGCACACTCTTTATACCAAGAAATTGTCCTTTCATTCTTGGCTGCAAACAGAAGACCTGTTGAAAAAATATTAAACAATGTCTATCTTTGCTAAAAAAGACTTTTCTAGAAGACTATGAGAGGCTTGGGCTGTGAAAAAGCTTTTAAGTAGATTAGTGAGAAACAAACTTTATCTTTATGGCAGACCCTGTCACCAATAAATTTCGAAAAAACAAAATCATCTTTTCGCTTGGGGAGGGGGGGGGGATAAGATCCTCAGGGACATGCTTGTTAGAAGCAACCTCCCTTCTATTAAAACACACATAGGCCAAAAGCGCTGCCCCCCGTAGCTGCTTTACCACATGTCCCTATGCATTGAAGTTGGCCAGATCAATTTCCCTCTGAAAATATTTAGAATCTAAGATGGCTTCACTTGCACAAATCACAACGTGACTTTCCCAATCCTTTGTAACACATGGGGAAAATCATGCGTAGTGGAGACATGTCGTCACCTTGAAGGCATTTTAAGAGAACATCAATAATGTGTTCCCCAATCTGTACGAATTTACCAGTGTGCTCCCTCTGAAGTCACACATCTTAATGAGAACTAATAAGTACCCGATTTGGCTAAGAGAACTCATAGAATGGCTGTTGGAAATAATGTATTACAAATGGCTTGTGTTCAAATTGTTTTATTCTTGTGCTGAAAATGTATAATGCAATCATAAAATATTTCCATTTGTTTGGATCAATAAAAGAATCTTATCTTATCTTATAAACAAGCCCTTTCCCGTTTCTTAACATTTCAATAGTGCTATCCATCGTCAAATATTGGACATTGCAGTGGCCGGTATATTGTAAACGAGCAATACACTTGATCGAATTTATATGGAAAACAATTTAATCAAAATAGATCTGGTACGTTGACCCCATACGGCAGTGGTTCTCAACCTTCCTAATGCCGCGACCCTTTAATATTGTTCCTCATGCTGTGGCGACCCCCAGCCACAAAATTATTGTCGTTGCTTCTTCTTAACTGTAGAGCATAAGTGTTTTCAGATGGTCTTAGGCGACCCCTGGGAAAGGGTCGTGCGACCCCCTAAAGGGGTCGCGACCCACAGGTTGAGAACCGCTTCCATACGGTATAAACCAAAGTCACAAATTTTCCATAGTTGTAATGTCTTTTTTCCTATTTGTTTTCTTTTTTTAATTATATTTTACTTCCACCCTCTTCTTTCCGGTCTTCTGAGTTTTGTTTTCGCTAGGAACTTGGCCTATCCTTATTCATCTCTTTCAATTTGTAGGCATATATCGTTTAAGAATGAGCTTTGCTGACCGTAACGCCAAAGAACCGACAAGATTTAAATACGTTCGGATTCTTAAAAACGATCATAGTTATTTTTGTGTGCTTATCATTATCTTTCCTTTTTTAGGCATATGTAAGAAATACATATATTATGTAAATTTTATGTCTTATTTTATTAATGGTTGTTGTTGTTGTTGTTGTTGTTTTTACTGATCAAATCTTTAGGCTAGTCAAAACGTTTGAATTTTTATCTGGTATCAGCATTATTAAAGCTTAACATCAGAGGCGTAGTGAAGGGGGTCAGGAGGGACATATGTCCCCGGGCGCCAGCTACTTAGGGGTGCCAAAATGTGCTGTTATATTATTTTATTGATGAAAATAACGGGTTTGAGAGTTGATAAAAGAAAGAGGGGCGCTTTAAAATGAATTTTGTCCCTGAGCGAGAATCTTTTCCCCGGGCGCCAAACACTCTCGCTACGCCTCTGCTCAGCATATGTTATTTTATTGACATAAATTGTTTTTGTCTCACTAGCCTGCCTCGAAGATTTATTTGTAAAGTATTGCTAAAATTAATTCAGGACACATTTTCTGATAGTGTAACCTATTGACCTCTGACCTGTGAAGCCCTCCACTACGTCGTGCACGATGTGACCAATCAGAGGGTTCCCGGCATCCCATGTCGTCACGAGGGTGACGTCGTCGCCAGCGAACACCTCGTCAGGGAACGTCAGGACGGGTTTGTCCGGCTTTTCTGGAACCAGATGTTAATGCTGACAGTTGTCAAAGCTTGTCATGGTCAAGGTTAGCATTACATTGGGCTTCCCATTTAAGAAGTTTAGCGTGTCAGAAATAGCATTGCCTTAGTGAAAGATTTTACTAGACAACTGAATCACAGCAACCAAACAATATATTGAATTCTGGGAATGGTTCAACTACTACCCTCATAAAACAGACTTACTTTTTATATCAACATTGAATGTCTTGCTGAAGAAAGTCTTGTTGACGTTGACCTCACAGATGTAACGACCTTTGTCCTCACACATGGCGTACTTCGTCTCCAGAACTAGGTTCACCATTTCGTCATCACGGTGCAGCGTGAAATCCGACATGCGTGAGTCGATTGGGATGAAAGGCCACTCGTCTCGCCTCTCAATGCCGCCTGTGGGAAATTTGAACGATTCATTGAATCAATGGATGTGGAGTTGGAGACTGAAATGTTTTTTTTTTTTTTTTCTGGAGTTTAGAATGGTTGGCGTTAAGAATGTCTGGAGTTTAAAATGTCCAGAATTTAGAATTTCAGAAGCTGATAATGTCCAGGGTTTAGAATTTCAAGGGTTAAGAATGTCCAGAGTTAAGAATGTCCAGAGTTGAGAATGTCCAGAGTTAAGAATTCCAGAGTTGAGAACATCCAGAGTTGACAATGTCAAGAGCATAGAATGTCAAAAGTTTAGAATTTTAAGAGATTAGAATGTCAAGAGTTTAGAATGTCAAGAGTTTAGAATATCAAAAGTTTAGAATGTCAAGAGCTTAGAATGTCAAGAGTTTAGAATGTAAAGAGCTTAGAATGTCAAGAGTTTAGAATGTCAAGAGGTGACAAAGCCCAGAGTTAAGAATGTTTAAAGTCGAGAATGTCAAGAATAGAGAATGTCTGGGGTTAAGAATGCCCGTGGAGAATAGTCAGGACTAAGAGTTAGAATGTTGTGGCTAGACACGGGTTATTATTTTATTTATATGTCCGAGGAAAATACTTTTGGACACCATGCATGCCACTGCTATTTTATTCCATCAAAAACATGGATTTTCGTGACCAAAAGCCCGGATAACTCCAACAATGTCAACCCAAATACAGATAAGTCAAACTGTTTTGAAAAATTCTCTTAAATTTTTTAATTGATTTGTTATTGACCCAACAATTCATCGGTTCAATATCTTCCATCATCACGTGTTACAGTTGAGTGTCAAAGTTGGACACTCCAAAAACTATTTCAAGCCTAAAAAATATTTTTTATTAATTGTTCCTTGGTCAATGATTAAATATTTTATTCTAGGCGGACACTTTTATCACATCAAATGTTCGGCTGTAATTTTAATGAAACAAATAAACTGTCTTTCTGGCAGAAATAATATTTAAGTTTTTCCCCGGAAAAAAAATGTAATACATTTAAAATATAACGATGTATTATGTAAATGGATTGTAAATCATCGATTCTAAATGGTGTCTTTGGCTTAGTTAGATCTTTAAATATAATAATTCTACTCCATAGTCTGATGGTGCAGAGAAAATACTAGAATACGCTACTTCAGTTCCGAGGTCTCTCGAGCGTGATTCTAAGTACGTTCAGATTATCACTCACCTAAAAACTCGAGGGTAAACGAGCTCTCGCCCTCGTATCGCGAGATGGCCATGTAGGTCCAGCCCCAGGCCTCCTTGGCCGTGCAGCCCACCTTGAGGTTGCCACTTATGGTCATCCCGATCTCCGCTACAATGTCGTGGGTAATAAGCACAACTGTCCAGAGTGAGATAGAAGAAAGAACACTTAAGAACTATTCCACATTGCAAAACGAATAAGTTTTTAAAGCGAAATGAATATTACATCCAAAATATAATAAACTAGGGTTTATCCGGTTGCAGATTTCTTTACACCGCATCCAGGTATTTTGAGAAAATAACCAGTGGATTTAAGAGTTACTTGAAAAAAAGAGTTAACTTCTCATTTTCTAATTTTTTTTTTAAATTAGGCCTACAGACTGTCCTACACCCTCTTTGTCGGACTGTCTGTAGGCCTATTGTTGAAGGGCTGGCAGGAAGGTTGTAGGGCTGTCAGTAGACCTATTGTTTAAGGGCCGACGGGTAGGATGTAGGACTGTCTGCAGGCCTATTGTTTAAGGGCCGGCTTGTATGGTGTAGGACTATCTGTAGACCTATTGTTTAAGGGCTGGCGGGTAGGTAGTAGGACTGTCTGTGGGCCTATTAAGGGCCGGCAGGTAAGGTGTGGGACAATCTGTAGACTTATTGTTTAAAGGTCGACATAGATTATTGAAAATGAGGAATTAAAGTTTATTTTTGTAACACTTAGACCCACCAGGTATTTTCTCAGTGCTTCTCTACACCGAGCTAAACTTTACATTACGCTAAATGTACGGGGGGGGGGGTGTTTTGTTTTCTTTAAATTACTTTTAGGTGGTTTTTGCGTGCGAGGGGGCGGGCGTGTTGTCAGCACCGGGGGCGTCACCGCCACTTTGCTGGCAATGGCGAAAGGGAGGACCTCTGGCGGAGGCATGTCTCGGATGACGCTGTCGTAATCTGTCATAGTGTGTCCGACGACCTCTCCTGGTGGGCCGGAGTTGGACTCGCCAAAGGAAAGACCGTCCGGACTGTTGGAGTTTCCGTAGACAGCTGTTGGGATTAATTAGAGAAATTAATAAAAGATAGAGTATCAACTCATTATCCGTCATCATATTTGCTAAAAAAAGGGGGGCTTGGACATATGTTATCTATCTGATGCCCAAGAGTTAATGCCCAACACCTCTGCGATTCTAAATGGTGGTATGCCACTTCTTCAGACTGCTTGGTGGGATTACCCGACGAATCAAATTTTTTTTAATGGATTTAAATGTTAAGCACATGAATAAGAGTTGTACATCAATTCAACAAAGTCTATTGTTCTCTTTTATTTGTATCATATTCATTGTTTAAGCCAGTGGTTCCCAAACTTTTTTTTAGTGACCCAGTTGTTATTATACGTCTCCTTCGTGACCCATTAACATTTGTATCGCACATAGCAGGTTTTCAAACGTTGTGTTTTTCGTTGTTTTGTGTGGGGGTTTTTTGGTGACCCGGTAATTTTGCTTCTGTGGCCCGGTACAAGGGTACGACCCGGCATTAGAGAAACGCTGGTTAAAGGCGTTAAAAGCCACAATGACCCGGGAGAAGTTCAAATGTTCTACTTACCGTTGAGTTGTTCCAGCTCTCGCTCTTTGTTGAGGGTAGCTGGCATCATCGTGGTGGTGGTGGTGGTGGTGGTGATCAGGTTTCTCCTGCTTTGGAACGGAGACCTGGGGTAAGGTGAGACGGGTCTGGGAACAAATCTTGTCGTCGTTGTTTTAACGGTCAAGCCGGGCATCTCCCTCGTACCGGACCTTGACCCTTGGTCCGTCAGCGGCTGGGGTTTTAACAAGGTGGTAGCTGACGATCGCGTAGGCTGTGGGATTACGGAACCCTGGGTGTTTCCTCCCCGAGGGAAATGACCTGAATTCATTGATGGTTCAGGTAGAGTTTTTTGGCGTGATGGTGACGATGACGGCAAGTTCCGCGTTGTTTCAAGTTCTGTAAGTAACCCAGCGCCAGAATGTGCTGAGAGGTCACCGCCAGAACGTGCTGAAAAGTCACCGCCAGAAAGTCCTGATAAGTCACCGCCAGAACGTGCTGAAAAGTCACCGCCAGAACGTGCTGATGAGTCCCCGCCAGAACGTGTTAAAAAGGCACCGCCAGAACGTGCTGAAAAGTCACCGCCAGAAAGTCCTGATAAGTCACCGCCAGAACGTGCTGAAAAGTCACCGCCAGAACAAAGGCACCGCCAGAACGTGCTGAGAAGTCACCGCCAGAACGTGCTGAGAAGTCCCCGCCAGGACCTGTAGAGAAGTCACCGCCAGAACGTGCTGAGAAGTCACCGCCAGAACGTGTTGAGAAGTCCCCGCCAGGACGTGCTGAGAAGTCCCCGCCAGGACCTGTAGAGAAGTCACCGCCTGGACGGGCTGTGAAGTCCCCACCAGGACGTGCCGAGAAGTCCCCAACAGAACGTGCCGAGAAGTCCCCACCAGAACGTGCTGAGAAGTCTCCACCAGGACGTGCTGAGAAGTCCCCACCAGAACGTGCTGAGAAGTCCCCGCCAGCACGTGCCGAGAAGTCCCCGCCAAGACGTGCTGAGAAGTCACCGCCAGTCCAAAATGATTTATTCCGAGCCTCCGAAAATGAAGAGAAATCAAACTTTACAGTCTTCTCTGACAAAGGACGTTCATTGAGGCCCACAGTTGACGTTTCATTTGTACCGTTGTGTTCTATATTGCTCGACCCTGAGGATTCCCCCGAAGTTGTTTCTGAAAATGTGGGCTCTTCGGAAGTTTGTGACAGTGACAGAAAGCTGTTTCCGAAGTCTTCGCCTTTCCCCGAGGCCGTGGCTGGCCAATCTCTGCGCTGAGACGCCGTTGAGCCTATCTGCCATGTGGTGACGTCACCCGGTTGGAATCTGCTTCGTGTCAGTTGTTCAAAACGTGAAGTCGATTGTGTCGTCATGTTAGTTTGGTCGGAATGGGAGAGATGTTCAATATTTAGAGTATTCGGATCTTTCCTTGGCGATGTTTCAAGCTGTTGTGTATTTTGTCTCTGAGCGGGATTTGAACTGATCGAATCCGTCAGTGTTTGAAACGTGTTGACAGTCCCGGCGGGGTTGAATATTTCGTTCATCACGGAGCCGGTGTCGGAGAGGGCGGGGTCTTCTAATCCGAGGCTTGCTTCGGAAGACGCGTTGGGGTGTGGGCTTGCAGGGTTGACATCCGCTGACTCGCTGTACTTGTGGGTGGAGCTCGTTAGTGACACCTGAAGGTGCTCGAAAAGATTGGTGAACGTTGGAAAGGAGATCGGACTCTCAGAGGTGGAGATGTTAACACCCGATGGGGATGGGTGGGAGGAGGATGTGGGAGTAACAGCGTGTGGGGCTGACGTCCTGTTGATGTTGGTAGAGGAGAGGCTCGTTGGTGACGAGGAAGATTGGATTTTGGCTGGTGAAGATGGTATATGTGATAATGAAGAAGGTATTTTGGAGGATAAAGATGGTATTTGGGAGGTTGACGATTGTGTCTGGGATGATGAGGATGGTATTCGGGACAATGAGGGCGGTATTTGGGATGATGAAGAACGAATTTCGGATGAGGAAGATTGTATTTGGGATGATGAAGAGGGTATTTTAGAGGATGAAAATGGCATCTGGGGTGATGAAGATGGTATTTGGGATGATGAAGATTGTATTTGGGATGAAAAATATGGTATTTGGGAGGATACGGATGGTGTCTGGGATGTAGAAGATGGTATTTGAGCTGATGAAGAAGGTATTTGGGATGATGAAGAAGGTATTTGGGATGATGAAAAGGGTATTTGGGATGATGGTGGAGGTATTTGGGATGATGAAGATGGTACTCGGGATGATGAAGATTGTATTTGGGATGAAGAATATGGTATTTGGGAGGTTACAGATGGTGTGTGGGATGTAGAAGATGGTATTTGAGCTGATGAATATGGTATTTGGGATGAAGAAAATGATATTTTGTCAGATAACGAGGGCATTTGGGATGATGAAGATGGTTTTTGGGATGATAAAGATGGTATTTGGGATAATGAAGATGGTATTTGGGATGATGAAGATGGTATTCGGGATGATGAAGATGGTTTTTGGGATGATGAAGATGGTATTTGGGATGATGAAGATGGTTTTTGGGATGATGAAGATGGTATTTGGGATGATGAAGATGGTTTTTGGGATGATGAAGATGGTATTTGGGATGATGAAGATGGTATTTGGGATGATGAAGATGGTATTTGGGATGATGAAGATAGTATTTCAGTGGATGAAGATGGTATTTGGGATGATGAAGATGGTATTTGGGATGAAGAATATGGTATTTTGTCTAATAACGAGGATGATGAAGATGGTATTTGAGATGATGAAGATGGAATTTGGGATGATGAAGATGGTATTTGGGATGATGAAGAAGGTATTTGGGATGATGAAGATGGTATTTGGGATGATGAAGATGGTATTTGGGATGATGAAGATGGTATTTGGGATGATGAAGATTGTATTTGGGATGATGAAGAGGGTATTTGGGATGATGAAGATGGTATTTGGGATGATGAGGATGGTATTTGGGATGATGAAGATGGTATTTCAGCGGATGAAAATGGTATTTGGGATGAAGAATATGGTATTTTGTCTGATAACGAGGGTATTCGGGATGATGAAGATGGTGTTAGGGATTTTGAAGACGGTGTTTGAGATACTGTAGAGGATTGTCGATTTAGTCTGGAGGCTGTCTGAGTTGCAGACGGGGCTAATGCAGTGACCAAAGAGGACGTCAGTTTTAGAAATGACCGAGGTGAATGGTCAGCGAAAGGCAAAGTGGGTCCGGCCGTGGAAGCGCCTCGCGCGCCACCTCGGCTATCAGATCCTACTGATGAATCCGACTCAACGCCAAACGACGATCCACCAGTGGCATTAAATTGAGATCCATTCAAATACGCACCGACAGTGATATTTACGGCTGGCGTCGAGGATGGTTCAACGACATACGCCATTGTTGTCGACTGAGTGGTCCGAGAGTATGTGACAGAGGTTACGTCTGCGGCATTGACCAGCCTACTAGTCCGTTCAAACGATCGTTCAGTGACATTAGCAGCTAGACTGTTTGTATCGGATGTCGTTTGGTTGTCGTGAATTTCGGAAGAGGCGTGGCCAGGGATGCCCACTTCCGCAGACACCGATGGAGACTGCTGAGAACTGGGTGGTTTTGATGACATGTCTGTGGTATGGGACAAAGAATGTGACGCTGGGGGAACCATGGCGTGCGATGACGTCATATCTGATAGTGACGTCATCGTCGTTGATATCGAGTCATTCGACTTTAAATTTTTTGTATTTTGTGATTTTGATTGGAAAAAATCTGTGGATTGAAGCATAATTATCTGTTAGTATACCGTTGCCAAAATTACGTTCAACTTCATAAAACTTTTTTTACTTTAAATTTCGTCCTAAGTCAAAGGCTGGTTAACCCAACTTTGCCTTCCATATTTTAAAAACACATTGTAAGAGATTTTTAGTCGATATCTTTCTCAGGATCAAAAACAGTGACACTGTTTATAATTCATTTAGCATGGTCTATGATATATAAATGCTTGAGAGCAGAGCTCAGCAACCCCCTTTATCACGTGCGGCACACCCCAGGCCACTCCAAGCATTCCTCAGCACACCCCAGGCCACGCCAAGCATTCCTCGGCACACCCCAGGCCACGCCAAGCATTCCTCGGCACACCCCAGGCCACGCCAAGCATTCCTCGGCACACCCCAGGCCACTCCAGGCATTCCTCGGCACACCCCAGGCCACGCCAAGCATTCCTCGGCACACCCCAGGCCACGCCAATCATTCCTCGGCACACCCCAGGCCACTCCAAGCATTCCTCGGCACACCCCGGGCCACGCCAAGCATTCCTCGGCACACTCCAGTCCACTCCAAGCATTCCTCGGCACACAGACCACTCCAAGCATTCCTCGGCACACCCCAGACCACTCCAAGCATTCCTCGGTATACCAAATGTTAAAAACATTCCTAACAATGAACTAAGTAACATAATATAACAAAAATAACAAAATAACAAAAAAATATATTAAAGATCATAAAATAAAAGTAACATAACAACAAAAATATGCTAAATAACATAATTTAGTTCACATTGATAACGGCGTGTCATTTAGGTTCTCTTACATGTATCTGTAGTAACTGTCTGTTTTAAAGATAAATCTGTTACTGCATAGTTGGGAAACTTAGCAATAGTTTACCAAATGTTCCTTCTGGATAAAAAGAGTTTTAGCAAATTTACGTGCCTACATGAACACTTTTCATAGTTGTGTGTGTGTGGGGGGGGGTGGGGGGTTGGGGGAATGCGCGTCACACTGGTATCACAGCTCCGCTTTAGAAAATGCTTGAACTCTTTTAATTTGTTGGGTTTTTTTTCAAATCAATCAAAAAATGGTTTAAATCGAAGCCCAATATGGAAAGCTGTCAGAACATTGTCGGGTGTCATGGGTAATTGTGGTTAAAAAGCATAAGTTATCACTGCCAAGGGCTCACCTTTATCCAGGTGTAAGTGCAGGACCACGCCCACAACGATTGACAGGAGCAGAAGCAGCAGCACGAGACCTATCGCTCCGGCCACCGTTTTGGTCTTTTTCTTGTTTTCGCTTTTGACGGAAACGCTGTAGGAATACATACAAAAGTCTTGGGATTATTTTTTTTCAAAAAATTTTTGTTACTGGTAATCTATATCGAATGGAGGGAATAATGAAACAAGTCTCCTACATTTAATACACTATTTGACCTTTATGGCGTTCTCAGAATTCTCTGTAACAGAATTTACTCCCTCCTCATCCTCATGTCCCTAAGTCCTTGGACCGTTGGGGCGCCACAGATGACATGTGAACCATCCTCCTCCATTTCTCTCTGTCTTCTGCACTACGCTCAGCATCGCCCAGTGTTAGTCCTGTCCACTCTTTGATTTATCCTCCCATCTTTTTCTTTGTCTTCCTCTTCTTCTCCCTCCTCTTGTGGTGCCCTGCAATCTTTCTTTGGCAAGCCCTTGTTTCCTTGTTACAAGGAATTTTCTCCCACAGAATTAAAATATTCACTTGAAGATCAACATCTACAACATGGCTGCCTCTTGCTGTTTGACAAAAGTCTTCAAAACTTTACTTTGATCTTCTTTCTAAGCTTTGTTTCAAATTGATGGCTTTAGTTTCAAAAGTTAACACAATAATTGGTGCATGGCGGCGTTATACATTAGATAATTTTAGGTCACTGGTTTAGGATCTGTGTGTGTGTTTGTGTATATGTTGTGTGTGTGTTTATATGTGTGCTTTGTGTGTGTGTGTGTGTTTGGGTGTCCATTTTTTATGTTCGCGTTTGTGTGTGTGTGTGTGTTTTGGGCGTGTGTGTTTTTATATGTGGTATATAATTTTTGATCATAGTTTTAAAAGACATATTTACAGGCATCTTACAGTTTTTCGTCTTCTGAAAGATGGCATGTGAGCGTAATCTTCTTCTTTCTCTCTATTCGGGGACTAATCCCTCTGGTACCGTGTCTTGCTACTTACAAGCTAGAACCGGTGCTTCCGTTGGTGGTGTAAGATATGCCCGACAAGACTCCTACAGTACCAAGTCTCAGATTACTTACAAGCTAGACACCGTGCTTCCTTTGGTGGTGTAAGATATGCCCGACAAGACTCCTATGGTACAGTACCAAGTCTCAGATTACTTACAAGCTAGACCCCGTGCTTCCGTTGGTGGTGTAAGA
Source organism: Lymnaea stagnalis (assembly GCA_964033795.1). NCBI lineage: Eukaryota > Metazoa > Mollusca > Gastropoda > Lymnaeidae > Lymnaea > Lymnaea stagnalis. The sequence continues at coordinate 503,896 of CAXITT010000432.1, forward strand.
TATGCCCGACAAGACTCCTATGGTACAGTACCAAGTCTCAGATTACCTACAAGCTAGACCCCGTGCTTCCGTTGGTTATGTAAGATACGCCCGAAATACTCCTATGGTACAGTACCAAGTCTCAGATTACCCGTGCTTCCGTTGGTGGTGTAAGATATGCCCGACAAGACTCCTATGGTACAGTACCAAGTCTCAGATTACCTACAAGCTAGACCCCGTGCTTCCGTTGGTTATGTAAGATATGCCCGAAATACTCCTATGGTACAGTACCAAGTCTCAGATTACTTACGAGCTAGACCCCGTGTCTCCGTTGGTGGTGTAAGATATGCCCGACAAGATTCCTATGGTACAGTACCAAGTCTCAGATTACTTACAAGCTAGACCCCGTGCTTCCGTTGGTGGTGTAAGATATGCCCGACAACGCTGAGATCTGAGAATTGCTAGACTTCCCAGACTGGCTTCTCTCGGCGTCTTCACATTCTGTAGAGGCAGTGAGTTGTAGGGTCGGTACGGGCAACTCAACCGGAGGTCGGAACGGATCACAATCTCTGTACCACTTCCGTAACAGCTCTAATGTCTGAAAAGATGGGGGGAAGGGGGGGGAGTAGATATCAGATTCAATGTTTGTTATGCAATTTAACAAATGTGAACGTGTGTAGTAATTAACCCTTTAGGTGAGACGCTATATGAGTGAATATCTCGATCAAGGGTTCTTGACTTCGGATCCACAGACCCTTAGAAGCTACATTTATGTATAATTAGGAGTTACACTGACTTCAAAACGCTAGCCCGTCTCTGAAGTCACCTGCTTTGACACGGAACAGGACACAAAGAGTACAACTTTCTATGGATGGGATCTTGTGGTTCAGATTAACTCATTGATTTACTGAGAACGAGAACATCCGCTAACTCTGCACAACTGAAACAATAAGGTGAAAGGTGGGAGGGGGAGGTGATAGCCTTCAATGTTTTGTATTTAAATGATTACTTTTTAAAGACACCCATGTATTTTTTTAATGATGATTTCAACATGTAAACATTATGTTCTGAATCTGCTACCGGTAACACGGGCGGTAAACATTAAACTGATATCACATGACCGCCTTTTGATTTTTCTTCTAGTGGCGTCTCTTCGACTCTCTGCTGTCCGTTGTATCCACCATTCTTTTGATCAAACATTTTAGCTCCATATCGCCCCAGTCGCTTCGTCAATGAGTGGACAGCGGGTGGGGCAGTCTCAGCGGCGGAGTACCTCCAGCGTGCCGCTTCGCGGCTCGATTGGAATTCCGGGCTAGTCGGGTTTGTGTGGGCGAATGGGGCACTTGCCCAAGGTGTGGGCGAATTGGGCACTTGCCCAAGGTGTGGGCGAATTGGGCACTTGCCCAAGGTGTGGGCGAATGGGGCACTTGCCCCAGGCGCCATGTTCAAAATCAGCCTTTTTGCGTGCAAAAATTGTGTATTATTTATTAAGGATAATAAACGAAGGACTGCGTTCAAACTGTGTGAAGGAAATAGTAGAACAAGGTGCGTGGAAGCTTGAATCGAAAGACAGGACAAGAAGATGAGAACGTTTCGACTAAGAGCCTTCCTCAGCAGACAGGACAAGTGAAAATACGACCAGAAATAGAAACTATTTAAAAACTTAAGTGATTGACATTCTTATTAGTATTTATTAACTGTTGCTTTTTTTTTTTTTTTTGAAAAAAAAATGGTGTGGGGGGGGGGAGAGGACACCGAAATCCATGCTCTTATCGAGATGGGATGGGGGTACAGTTTTTGCTTACCATAAAAACTTAAGTGATTGACATTCTTATTAGTATTTATTAACTGTTGCTTTTTTTTTTTTTTTTGAAAAAAAAATGGTGTGGGGTGGGGGAGAGGACACCGAAATCCATGCTCTTATCGAGATGGGATGGGGGTACAGTTTTTGCTTACCACACACCTGGCTGGAGGCATACGTTCTATATTGTATCATATGTTAGAATCTATTGCCTGAATCATTAACAAGCAGATTTTATTATGGCATTCTTTCAACACAAACAAGACGATACGCCCCGCATGCTGCCGTATATCCCCCACCCCCACACACAAAAACCAGTGCCGTACATTTCTCTGCCCGTGTCCTTTGAAAAAAAACATTTCCAGAATTCACCCAAATGAACGATTTCGTCGTAAAAAAACCTTTTCGGCTCAAGTTCTCGTCAGTGTCGACGTCACGTGTCTCGCGGTGACACGTTGAGTCCGTCTTATCTGAAGCTACGTCACGCATACAAAGCTACTGGCGCTGCCAACTCTTGGGATTACACATTTGTTAACTAGGCTTTACTTAGCAGCAGTTAACTGCCCTTGGTTCACTGCGCGTAGTAAAATATTGTGAGCACGTTGAGGCAATTTAAATCCTATAGATATCAGCTCTTGACAAAGGCGTACCTTCATGGAGGGTGAGCATTAAATCATAATTAAACGAGTAAATTTAAGGGGAGGGGGTAAACTATTTTATGATTTATATAATTTATGTAAATTGCTAAGTACACTAAAACCTTGAATGAAATCCCTGAATACATCTTACAAACCGTGAATGCATCTTACAAATTCTGAATGTATCCGAAAAATCTGAAGGCATCCTAAAAGCACTGAATGCATCCTAAAAAATCTGAATGCATCTTAAAAACTCTGAATGCATTCTAAAAACTGCGAATGTGTCCGAAAAAATCTGAATGCATCCTAATAGCACTGAATGTATCACGAAAATGGCAAAAAATAATAATTACACTTCATCCATCCACACATCCACAAGATGGAAATGCAGGCAGAAGGACAATCTTGGATGATGATGTAAAGATAAACTGTCCCTGGACTAGAGACCGACCGAAAGTGATTTTCTGATTTCGGCCGAAGCCGAAAATAGGCCGAAAGTTTAAAATCACTTTCGGCCGAAACCGAAAAAATACCGAAAGTTTAAAAATGACTTTCGGCCGAAACAGAAAGAAAGCCGTAAGTTGAAAATGAATTTCGGCCGAAACCGAAGCCGAAACCGAAAATGAAATTTTAAGATGTTTTGAAATTCGTTCCCGCATACATTCTGCATTTATCGAAAATGATGGGGAAAGTATAAATATTTACATTCTTTTGATAAAAAATGAGAGAATCGTGAATATTAATAAATAAACATCTATTATAAGGGTCTCAAACTCGCGGCCCGCGAGCCATTTATGACCCGCAAGACGATATTTTGCGGCCCGCTACATGACAGAAAAGTTTAGTGTAAATGCGCCGGCCCGTTTCCCCCATTCTCATATTCTATAACGTGACTCTCCGCGACGGTTTCTGTCGAATCTCACCGACTAGTCTAATTCTGATTATTTTTTAAAATGTTTCTATATATTTTTGTATTCAACAGTAAATAGGTGGATGAAAGTGAATCCTAGTTCTTGAGAACCCTTAATGATTTTATTGTTATTTATAAAGGTTGAGCAGATTGTAACAGTTGTAATCGCTTTTTTGTGGATTACTTGATGCGGCCCACTCTCATTCAGACACTACCTCCTGCGCCCCCCCCCCTTGATGATTTGAGTTTGAGACCCTTGATCTAATGAATACTTTGAATTTTACTATTTTAATATAAAAGTAATTTAAATTGCTTTACAATTTTTTAAAATTAGTATTGTAGGAGAAAATTTGGCAAAAATTGGCAAAGGGGGGGGGGAATTAATGCAAAATATTTTTTTTTTAAACTGGGTCTCTAAAAATTGTGGTTCTAAAAGATCGCTTAATTTGTTTTTAAAGATCGTTTAGTTGGTTGTTATTGATCGGTTAGTTTGTTCTTAAAGATCGGTGAGTTTGTTCATAAAGATCGCTTAGTTTGTTCTAAAATATCGCTAAGTTTAATCTTAAAGATCGCTTAATTTGTTCTTAAAGATCGCTTAGTTTGTTATTAAAGATCGCTTAGTTTGTTGTTAAAGATCGTTGATTTTGTTCCTTAAGATCGTTTAGTTTGTTCCTAAAGAACATTTAATTTAGTTTTCTGTTAAAGATCGCTTATTTTATTCTTATAAATCAATTAGTTTAATATTAAAGATCATTTGTTTTATTCTTATAAATCATTTAGTTCGGTCTTAAAAATTGTTTAGTTTGTTGTTTAAAATCGTTTAGTTTGTTCTCAAAGATCGCTTAATTTGTTCTTAAATGTCGCTTAGTTTGTTGTTAACTATCGCTTTCGCTGAGTATTAATTGACCGAAAACCTGAGTCACTTTCGGCCGGATGGCCGAAAGTCTAAGTCAATTTCGGTCGAAACCGAAGAAAAACCGAAAGTTAACTTTTCTCTTTCGACCGAAACCGAAATTAAGCCAAAAGTTAACTTTTAAATTTCGGCCGAAACCGAAACTTGGCCGAAAGTGATAAAACGGCCACTTTCGGTGCCGAAACCGAAGCCGAAGCCGAAATTCGGTCGGCCTCTACCCTGGACATCCCAACTTCCTCTCCCTTCAGCTCAAACTGAACTCTATTACAAAAACCACAACAGGAACTGCACGGATAACTGACCCCGACTGATAACAAGGACGTCTAATGACGAAGAACACCCCCTCCCCCCACACCCCCACACCCCGACTCAACCACATTTTTTTTCTAGGGTAACGTTAAATATGCGCTTTTAAACAATCAAACAACCCATAAAAAATGAAAGTTTTTTGTACAAATCCTTTAAAACATGAAATATTGAGCAATGTGGGGTGGGGCTGCAAATTTGGGCGGAAAACCTGCATACCAGCAACGCCCTTTGTAAGAAACCCAGTTAGTTCTACCCCCCACCCCCCCCCCACCTTTTTTTCAAGGATCGCAAACGCATATTTGTTCACGCCCGTGAACTATATTAATATTATAATAACCCATCCACTTTTACACGGCAGATTTTTTCACCCATCTATTTCAGAAAACAAAATAAAATATTACGTACCAAACGCGAAATATTTTTTTTTAAAGAATATCATGTTTATTCCGTAATATCAGTGGCATCATATTTCCTTCGTCTTCCCATTGAAAAGCAGAGAATAAAAAAATGACGTTTGAATGTTGAGGTAGGGGCTGGGGCTGAAAATTTGAAGGAAAAAAAATACGTTTTGTCATCGGCAACGAGTCTATGCGCCAAGTTTCAGCTTGATAGGTTGACGGGAAGTTGGTCAATCAGACGTCCGAATATTTTGCCAGCCAGCCACGAGCAAAACTAAGTAGGTCATATAGGATTTTAAAATTAAAAAAGTTTGTTTTTTTCCGTCCAACCTCCTACCTGCAGGTATCAAACATAGATCGATATCTGCAACGTTTTAACGTGTTGCTATTTATTGAAGCTTAGCTACACCCCATTGCAGTCTTAAACAACTGTGCTTTTTTTTTTGAGGGTGTAAAACTTCTTGGACCAGATTCAAACATCGTATATAACATGCTGTCAGTGTCCAATTATCCAAGGATAAAACGTGTCAAATCATTAACTCAACTAAGAAAACACCGGTGACGTCATCTCGCGGGAGGTCAATCGTTTTCAGTCCTCCAGATTTAGATTCGCAAAAGCCAAGGCCATCACCAAAACAGTTCATCACGCTTGTGGCTCGTCCTTCATTTCTTGGTTGAGCAGGATTGACTCCGAAATGACAAAACAAGATTAAGACCCTTCATCTTTGCGCGCCACTCTTAAGCGCATGAGGCGCCAGATAAAATCGTCCATTAATTCTAGGCCAGGTTAAAACGTTATACCCTCCAGCAATTTCCATAATTAACCACATAATTTGTTTCCCCCGGAAATATGAACTTAACATAATCATATCCTCCTTTGGAATGCTAAAATTTTTAACGGACTCTCGTGTTTCGGGTCCCAGGGTGATCATAAAACAATATTACGACCTGATTCTTCTGATGTATCTGCCCGTCTTATATATGTTAATTTTATTTTATTTCGCGTATTATTTCCCGTTCTTTTTTTTCTTTTTTTTCTTTTCTTCGTCATTGCGTCATGATGCTATGGATCTAAAGGTGGCTTAATCCACTTGTTATGCTGCAGTATGGAACTGTCAATCAAACGGTAGACTAATCCACTTGTTATTCCGCACTGCATACCTGTCCATCAAACACCGTTAATCCACTTGTTTTTCTACTGGACACGAATTGCTTTTGATTCTTATAGGAGCCCCTTTTTTCAGAAAAATAAGTTCATCTTAAAGACAAATTTTTTTCTACAATACAAACATGTCTCTCAATCTTCAAAACCCTTTGTTTTTTTGTTTTTTTTTTTTTTTCAACCGCAATCACTTTTCATCATGGGCTTTCAAATATTTTTCATCATGTGTTTTCAAATATTTGTGATCATGGCCTTTCAAATATGTGTGATCATGGCCTTTCAAATATTTGTTATGCTCATTTTAATTTTTATAATTAATTGTTTTTAATTCAATTTTTATTTATCAAATATAAATCTATCTATAGCCCCTGATACTATTTATCAAAGTTGATGTATCCATATTTTGTATTATCCCATCTTTTTTTTTTAATGCTACCGACCTCAACAGCATATTTTTTTACATGTGTCAGGATTTTTTTTGATGTGAAGCATTTGTTGATGGGGGGGCGGGGGGGGGGAAGGGGGAAATATTCTGTTTTCTGTGAGTCTATATTTAGATAAGGGTTAAAGGTAGAGAGACACTCTAATCATTGGATGCAATAAAAAATATAATAAATATATGTGTATAGCCTTTTTTTTTTTAAACTCCGAATCCAATGATCACTTTTAACTAAATTGGAGGAAAACAAATAAAGAAATAGGTAGCGATAGGTGAGATTTCTGGAGAGATATCAAATCAGATTAGCCGATTTAAAGATAACTCTGCTTTTACCTAAAATAGCAGGATACGTTGATAAGCGTCGTGTGGCAGATAGAATGAATGCTGTTTAAATGAAAGAGGCGCTTATTTGTCTTTGGTAAAAGCTTCTCCCTTTGGGATGTCGTAAATTGTCAGGCCTTCTAGAAAGGTTTCGGCGCAGCAGCAAAAGATTGCAGGAAAACTAAAACAAAACTGCGACCTTCACGAATTGGGGCGAAATGAAATGAAAAAAAATAATAAGTTGCGGTATGTATAAAAGACAACAGCTCGCGTTTGATGTAGAGAACAGAGGACGTTACAGTAAGGTAGGCGGCGGGGGGGGGGACGTTTTATTTAAACCGTGGCATTGATAAACGTTTGGAAGTTATTGCGGGCTTTTTTCATGTTGTCTTGGTTTTGGCAAGACCGGGCAGAGTCGTACCTGTTGTCTTACTATGGCAGGCCGGGCAGAGACGGGGCTGTTGTCTTGTTACGGCAGGGCCGGGCAGAGACGGAGCTGGGCAGAGACGGAGATGTTGTCTTGGTAACGGCAGGGCCGGGCAGAGACGGAGCTGGGCAGAGACGGAGATGTTGTCTTGGTAACGGCAGGGCCGGGCAGAGACGGGGCTGTTGTCTTGGTAACGGCAGGGCCGGGCAGAGACGGAGATGTTGTCTTGGCTACGGCAGGGCCGGGCAGAGACGGGGCTGTTATCTTGGTAACGGCAGGGCCGGGCAGAGACGGAGGGCGACCGAATAAATCACTCGGGGCATTCAGGGGCAGAACTAAAACGTCAGATACAATTTTTTTTCATTTTTGGGGGTCCCAAATGTGGGGCCCAAATGTGGAATTGCTCGGGGAACAGACAAATCCTCTGCAGGGCCTCGGGTTATGGTCCATAGTCAGTTTTGGTCATAGTTCTTGCTGACCACAACTGACCATGGTCCTTAGTCAGTTGTGGTCATAGTTCTTGCTGACCACAACTGACCATGGTTCATAATCAGTTTTGGTCATAGTTCTTGCTGACCACAACTGACCATGGTTCATAATCCGTTTTGGTCATAGTTCTTGCTGACCACAACTGACCATGGTTCATAATCTGTTTTGGTCATAGTTCTTGCTGACCACAACTGACCATGGTTCATAATCAGTTTTGGTCATAGTTCTTGCTGACCACAACTGACCATGGTTCATAATCAGTTTTGGTCATAGTTCTTGCTGCAGGTGGGGAACTATAACAGTTACCTTTAAGTCAAATATCCTTGATGGTCACACTAATTAGGAACGTAAGGTTCAATTGAAGAATCTTAATTTTTTAATGCAAACAATTTTATAAATAAAGACACTCGTGGCAGAGGAGGCCAATCAGTGATTTCGGGCATAAAATGACGTCACTGAAGAGACAATTTTTAATGCAAAGATTTGAGAGGGGGGGGGGGCTTCTTATTTTAAAACTGTGAGGAGCATCCTGATTGGTTTGTTTGTCGTGGTTGTACATATTTGAGCCAATAGTGTTGTAGATTTTCTGAAGCTTTGTGCAACGAAGTTGAAGATTGATGCGTTAAGTCTTGTCTTCCCAATGTATGTCGTCCCTTTCTTTAAATCTATTGGTCAATAAAAAAATAATTCACAATATAATATTGCACAATTAATGTAACTCTTATAAAGCAAGGACGAAGGCATTTGTGTCCCCTTTGAAAGCAAAACCAAATTCAAGTTAAACATAAAAGAAGCTGTCAAATTTACGTTCTAGAGAATGACATCAGAAGAAATGAAGCGGAGTGGAGATATGTCACATTTACGTACTAGGGAATGACATTGGAAGAAATGATGGGGAATGCAGAGCTGTTACATATACGTACTATGTAATGTCATTGGAAGAAATGAAGGGGAATGCAGAGCTGTTACATATACGTACTATGTAATGTCATTAGAAGAAATGATGGGGAATGCAGAGCTGTTACATATACGGACTATGTAATGTCATTGGAAGAAATGAAGGGAAATGGAGAGCTGTTACATATACGTACTATGTAATGTCATTGGAAGAAATGAAGGGGAATGGAGAGCTTTTACATATACGGACTATGTAATGTCATTGGAAGAAATGAAGGGGAATGCAGAGCTGTCACATATACGTACTATGTAATGTCATTGGAAGAAATGAAAGGGAATGGAGAGCTGTCACATATACGGACTATATAATGGCATTGGAAGAAATGAAAGGGAATGGAGGGCTGTCACATATACGTACTATGTAATGTCATTAGAAGAAATGAAGGGGAATGCAGAGCTGTTACATATCCGTACTATGTAATGTCATTAGAAGAAATGAAGGGGAATGCAGAGCTGTTACATATACGTACTATGTAATGTCATTAGAAGAAATGATGGGGAATGCAGAGCTGTTACATATACGTACTATGTAATGGCATTAGAAGAAATGAAGGGGAACGGAGAGCTGTCCCACATGCGTCGTTTTGTTGTTGTTTGTTTGTTTGTTTGAACAAGTTAATGCTTTGGGGGGGGGGGGGTCATACAATTGTCGGAGTTTATAGTAAAGCATCATTGAGGAATTGCCTTAAATAGAGTTCTATTACAAACATGGAGTCTTCTCAGAGTCAAACGATTATTTTCTTATGAAAGGATGGCCGAATGATGGCGCTAATCATGGACCGTGCATAACATTTCTTTTCGTAGTTATGGTGGCAGGGGGCGTCATTTAAGTTATGTTGTTTTTTTTAAAGGGGGGGGGGCAAAACTTGGTCAGCTTGTTAAGCAGTTTATTACTGAAGGCGCCACAATACATAACAATTTAAAATAAGACCTTGAAACTCAGGAGGAGGGGAAAATTTTCCACCCTACCCTACCCCAATGACGTCCATGAATGTTGGAAATGTCAAAAATGTATATGTGGGTCGTAAAACCAACCCGGACGAGAGACCTGATCGTGAGGTGTGTCCAGAAAACGTAGAGCTTTTTTTTTTTTTTTTTTTTTTTTGTTAAACGAAAATTCCTTTCGCAATCCCACTTAAATCAAAATAAAGCTTCAATCATCTACGGCGAGCCAAGCTGAGCAAAGCCGAGCCACGCTGCGCCAGAATAATGGTTCAGTTTTAAACATCTTTATGCCGCTCGCGTAAGGAGCTAATCCTTCCGCAATTTTAATCCCATCGCGGTACAAAGTAATAAATGTCATAAAGAGACTTTCACCATTACTTTGTACTGTCTCCCAAGCTCTTTGAGGGGTCGTGATGAGTTGAAAAGCTAGAAATACGACTGAAGGCGAACATGAAATGTAAATGGTTTTAATGGTAAGAATGTGACCTTTGTCTTATTATGAACTTCACGTTTGTTCGTGGCCTGCTGGCAGAAATCTTCCGACGGCTAATTGACCCACTTCCCGTCAAACTGTCTAGCTGAAACTTGGCACATGGACGCGCTTCCGATGACAACACATTATTTATAATTTTTAAGCACCAAACCCAAAAAAATCTTGTTTTCCTGTTTTTTTTAAAGGGAAACATAAAGGAAATCTCCCCAAATAACAGAGGCTAAATGAGATTCCTTTTGAAAAAATATCCCCAGTGGGTTTGGTGCCTAATATTTCCTTTTGATTTTCTGAAATAGCTGGTTAAATAAATCTGCGGTGCAAAAGCGGTCGGGTCATTAGAATAGTAATGTTGTTGGGGGGGCGTGAAACGAATGTGCGTTTGCGAGCCGGGGGGGGGGGGGGGGGGGGGGGGTAATTGTGGTTCTTAGAAAGTGCGTTACTTGTATGGATGTTTTGTCCAATTTTTAGCCCCCCTTCCCCCCAAACCCTCCCCCTCTTTTCTCGATATTACCTTTTTGTGAAGGATTTTTACGAAAAACTTTGTTTTAAAGGATAGTTTCATTTCATCCTATACAAGGATGTGTTAAGAGATGGCGCGGTCTCACTTTGAAATAATGTAGTTTTTTTTTTTTTATAACGACATCACATTTGTTTAAGTTTTAATCTGAGGTGCCGACATGTTGACATTCAGAGTCTTATTCATCTTTGATTTATTAAAGTGTTACATGCCCGGCTGTTTCAAAAAAATCTGATTATTCATAATATATAACTCGCATTTTTTTGTTTTGTTTTTGTTTCATCCAGTGGAAAACAAAAAATTGTGCATATTTTCACTAGCAGGCAGATGATCTGTTATCCCATCCCACGTATAAATAGAAGTGTAAAGCTGACACTACAGAAAATGAAACCGCTCTTTCATGGCTCCGGGGGTGGGGGTGGGGGTGGTGGGGGGGCGGCGATAAACGCCAAAATAGAAAGTGTTCATTAAGCCTAACAGCCCGTTGAAACGTGACGCGTTTTACTTTGATACCCCAAAATGGCGTGTCGTGCGGGGTCCGTCTTAAAACGGTTGATGAGCTGGAGATCTCCCCGTGGGAGGGAGGGAGGGGGGGGGGAGGAAGGGCTTAGAACAAAGTCTGATACGATCATTAGAAACGCCGGCATTCATCATTGTGCGGCAGGGGGGGGGGGGGGGGGAGGGGGGGTTCTGAAATCTCGCCCAGGGTGCGCCGAGTGTTTGGAGACCACCAGAGGAGATGATCTCATGCAAATTTCTGCTCTTGTTAAAACAGACTTGCGTCGTCGCCGTTTTAATGCTTGGATGATGATTGATGATGTTTTTGATCGGAACTTGGATTGTTCAAATTCCAGCACAATCCAGGGCTTATCAGCAAAACGTTTTGAATCCTTGGAATCCATTGACTCCGTTTTTTTGGGGTGGCATTACTTTTCGATCTTTTGGACAAACCGTCTTTGAATCTGATTTATAAGTTGAATCATCCATGCTGGACTGTCCATAGCCCTCTATCCTACTTTAACTATCCATGTTATTCTATCAATATTCTACATTCTAGTTACTTTATTTTACACACTTGAAGATTTAATTTTGAAACATGGAGATGGGTTAATATTTTCTTTCCAGACTATAACGACAAGCCTTCGGGGGCTTCTTGAGCATGGTTTAGTCCCAACGTAAGGCGGGTCCGCTCGAAGGCGAATTTCGACTAGAATGCCACCCAGACTTTTGTCCCGTCTGAAGAAAATAAGTGGAAGGGCTGATAATTCCCTGTTGGTGTGGTGGTCAGCAAGAGGTATTGGTCGATTCTTTAGTCATTGTGTGGGCTATCAGAAAATCCAAAACGCTCGGTCCATTTCTTTGTCTACTTTTTTTTTTTTACTTAGAAAGATGAATAAATAATACTTAATTTTAAATATAACATTAAATCTAACATTGAATCTAACATCCTAAGACCTAAAATACTGTGATGGGAATTTAATATCCAGCGGGTGGGCGCCACCACCACCGAAAGAAGGGAGAATGGGGTCTTTGCCACCTTGTCTGTGACAATTTTTCTTTTTTCCGCAAACGAATTGAACAGAGGGTACATGGTAAATACCTTAATCGCTCTTTAACTAGCCATTTAACGTCTTTCGTTTATTTTAAATACTTAGCGAGCTGTTAAAAAAAAAACAAAAAAACTTTGATCCCGCTGAGCAAGACAACTAGAGGCCCAGACACTGCATCAGGTGTGGATTGTTTCGTTGCCAGGGAAACGAACTTCAAAAAGAAAGGAAACGGTAATAAAATTAATGTCTATGCAAATTTCGACGTCTGAGCGAGCAATAATAGCGCGACAAGAAATGGGAATTTGCATAGAACACCATGTCGCACTACGTGTTAGGTAAGTGAAGTGGGAATGGAAGTCAACGCCGGGGAAACGAAGAGTTTATTTGAGGAAACATGATGGCCTTGAGTAAGGACGGCGGTAAGCAAGTTCAAAATGACCTTGTGTTCACACTGTTGACGGAAATTGAATACGCATGTACTTTTGCTATGGTTATAATGCTTGATAAAATGACATAATTCTCAAACTGAATGATTGAGGGTCTTTTTGTTGTTTTTTTTTTTTTTGGAGAAGTACACTGACAGGTGGCGTTTCTTTTGCGCCCGGGCTCGGGACTAAAAGATTATAAAGAAACCTCGGTAACATAACAAAGAAAGGGGATCTTAGTAGCTGTGTAAACTACAAAGGAATGGCACAGCTATCTGTATCAAGAAAGGTCTTTATCAGAATTATTTTAAATAGACTGAAGGATCAGATCGACTGATAGCTACGAGATCAACAGGACGACTTCCGCCGAAACAGGTCATGCACAGATCAAATTGAAACACTACGAATCATTGTAGAACAATCCAATGAATGGAACTCCCCCTTAATATCTAAATTTTATCGACTACGAAAAGGTCTTTGATAGCCTGGACCGACAAACCTTGTGGAAACTTCTCCAGCATTATGGGGTACAAGGAGAACTTGTCAGGATCATCCAGAGTTGTTATGAAGAAATGACATGCAGAGATGTACATGAAGGTAGACTCACAGATGACTTTAAAGTGGAAACTGGAGTCAAGGGTGTCTCTTGTCCCCCTTTCTATTCATCCTCGCCATTGACTGGATAAAGAAAATATTGACGGACATAAAGAGGAACGGGATACAATGGACACCCTGGGAACAACTGAATGACCTAGACTTTGCAGATGACATTGAACATATGGAAGTCAAAGGAGATCGCTCTGCAAACCAAAGTCAGAATTTTCAACACAAATTTCAAAACAGTCTTACTCTGTGGTGCCTAAACTTGGAATACAGCAGTGAGCATCATGCAGAAAGTACAGACCTTCATAAACACTTGACTTTGAAAGATCCTGAACATCAAATGGCCATACACCATCACCACAAAAGACTTACTGAAAAGGACATAACAGAAGCCTAGTGCTGAAAACATCATAAGGAAAAGATGGAGATGGATAGGGCACACTCTTTGCCATCACCCAGATAACATCACCAGACAATCCCTAACATGGAATTCCCCAATGGAAAAAGAAAGAGAGGAAGGTGTATAGAATACATGGAGACGCAAGCTAGAGGCAAACACACAAAACATGAGATACATCTGGAAAAAAGTGGAAAGTGGAAAATCATATGACGGTGATGAATGTAAAATTCTTGTAGACAGCCTATGCCCCAGATGGATTGTGATCAAAATGGGGATGAATAGAATAAAAAGTGGAATGTCAGCTAATGGGTTTGGGTTATAGTTAGTTTTGTGGGGTCCGGGCAAGGAGATGAGGCCCTATTTTGTTTTGTGGGGTCCGGGCAAGGAGAGGAGGCCTTACTTTGTTTTGTGGGGTCCGGGCAAGGAGAGGAGGCCTTACTTTGTTTTTTGGGGTCTGGGCAAGGAGAGGAGGCCTCACTTTGTTTTGTGGGGTCCGGGCAAGGAGAGGAGGCCTTACTTTGTTTTTTGGGCTCTGGGCAAGGAGAGGAGGCCTTACTTTGTTTTGTGGGGTCCAGGCAAGGAGAGGAGGCCTTACTTTGTTTTGTGGGGTCCAGGCAAGGAGAGGAGGCCTCACTTTGTTTTGTGGGGTCCGGGCAAGGAGAGGAGGCCTTACTTTGTTTTTTGGGGTCTGGGCAAGGAGAGGAGGCCTCACTTTGTTTTTTGGGGTCTGGGCAAGGAGAGGAGGCCTCACTTTGTTTTGTGGGGTACAAGCAAGGAGAGGAGGCCTTACTTTGTTTTGTGGGGTCCAGGCAAGGAGAGGAGGCCTCGCTTTGTTTTGTGGGGTCTGGGCAAGGAGAGGAGGCCTTACTTTGTTTTGTGGGGTCCAGGCAAGGAGAGGAGGCCTTACTTTGTTTTGTGGGGTCCAGGCAAGGAGAGGAGGCCTCACTTTGTTTTGTGGGGTCCGGGCAAGGAGAGGAGGCATTACTTTGTTTTTTGGGGTCTGGGTAAGGAGAGGAGGCCTCGCTTTGTTTTGTGGAGTCTGGGCAAGGAGAGGAGGCCTCACTTTTTTTTTTGGGGGTCTGGGCAAGGAGAGGAGGCCTTACTTTGTTTTGTGGGGTCCAGGCAAGGAGAGGAGGCCTTACTTTGTTTTGTGGGGTCCGGGCAAGGAGAGGAGGCCTTACTTTGACAAAATGCTTCCCAGTCGGAGCCCCCAAAAGCGCAACCTTTAAAAAAAAACGATTTGTAAAATGTTTGACCTTTACATAACCCCCCCCCCAAATTGCCACACAGCGCATGGGGAAGACGACATTTCGACTGCCTAGGGGCCTCCTTAGATCTTAATGCGGCACCTGTAACAGTACTTACTGACTTATTTCCTAATTACGGGTTGAAAGGCATAAGTAAGAAGTAATGTATTTAGATGAATGATAGTTCCATCACTACGACACGCTGCAGTAGCAGGTCACCAGGTAGGGTCAAGCTCAAATCAAGTACCCACCCCTCAATACCAAAAATTGGATCCCTTGTCGCGGGCCCCTAAACGCGCGGACGCCCCTGGCACGGCCTCATAATGTCTTTTGGGTAATACCAGAAGAGTTAAGAGGATTAAGTGTCAATCACCGTATAATTTCACTGGTGCCCAAATGAACATGATTTTTGAGTTTCCTAATCTAGATGATATAATCACATAGTAATTCTGTTGTGGGTGGCCGAGTGCTGGGTGGCTAAGTGGTCTGAGCTTCTAGGCTGAGTCAAGCAAAAATATCACTAGCACCCCGGGTGTATTGCACTCGTCAGCCTTGGATGGCAACTCATCTAAGAGAAGGAAACTATGAGTTCAAACCCGGAGATGGAGTCCCGTAGGCGGATAACACTGACACAGTGAAATGTTCCGACGACTCCAGCGACGCCTCACATGATTTCCGGCTGCGTGGAGAGTGGCGATTTGCTGTGAGGGTAACCAGCTTATATAATCATAAAACGAATAATCCCAGGCCTTATGTATTTCGTCCTGAGTCACATTGTGACGGATGGATGCCAGCAAAAAAAAAAATTAAAAATCCTATTGTTATCTGCGTTAAAGTTAAATTTATTGTAATATCAATAAGAATGTATAAAAAGCTGATATATTAATAAAATTACAAGGGAGAAGAAAATGGCAATTTGGATAAAAATGACGTAAAAAGCTAGGGGCATCCATGTCATATCATTGTTCACAGAACCATTTTAGCACGGGCATTTCTTTTGCTGTTGTTTATTACGTATGGCAAGTCCCACTCTTCATCAGCGATGTTAACATCATCCGTGTCTCGCTACACGAAAGAGGTTAAGGGCTTAAGAGAAAATTTAGTTTCTGCCAAGAACCACTTACAGTTTTGGAGACACGTAAAATGAATGAGAATCTGAGGTTGCTAAAATTTCAAGAATTTTAATAATAATAATTTTTGCAGCCAATGACATGGGACACAAAGAAAAAAAATCTAACACGGTTTTTCGCTTAATATATAATGGCTTTTTCCCACATGTTCGTCCTTGACTCTTTTAACAACAAAAGAAACGAATGGTGTTGACAAGAAAAGACCACATTAATTCCCTCGAGAGTTTTGACAACAAACATAAATAAACCAATATTCTTGCGTCGGGGGCATCCAGGTGTCGTCACCTATGCACTTCCGCTCACTTCCTGTACTGCTTTCTGCGGGGGTGTCACGTGGAGAGGCGTTTCCATATACGACTATATTTAGCTACTCAAGGCAACAACAACAACAAAAAAGGTAGATGAAAATGTGCGTGACGCCTGCCGCGACTGATGGCAATTGTCGGGAGAGAGGGATCGTGCGGTGGGTCAAAGGGCGTGAAGTTGAGTTTAAAAAAAAACAAATGACTTTCTAACTTAGGAACTCTAGCGTGGCCTTGACCTTCTCCGTTTTATGGCCGTTGCCATAAATTACGGTGATGGTTTCACAAATATGCTTTATCTTCATTTCATTGGAATAACTCAGTGGTTTTCGGTCAAGTGCGTGGCTGAAATGCAAATACGACTAAAACATTAAAGTGAAGTCTACCCGTGCCACACATTTCCCCGGGGTTGTACGTCTGCAGATATTCCGTACATTTTGGACCAAAATGACTTGCCCTCTAGGTCCGTACAGACTGTCCGATGTCCGTGTAACAAAAAAAAAATTTATACAAAACGAAATAGGATCATGGCTCATGTGCACATGACATGGAGTCGCAATGACGTGACACAGCCATGGGGTCACAATGACGTGACGTGACCGAGCCATAATGACTTGTCATGGTCGAAGGGTCACAATGACGTGATATAGCCATAAGGTCACAATGACGTTAATTAGCTATAGAGTCATGGAGAAGTGATATAGCCATGGAGTCCCAATTACGTCAAATAGCCATAGAGTCACAATGACAGGACATAGTTATAGAGTATAGAGCCACAATGAAGCAACACGAGCATATACGGCTGTTGGAAGGAGCGGGGACCTTTAGCTGCATAGTTTCACAAATTTATTTTAATATGTATTCGTTTAAAAATCTAGCTTGTCCGGTAAAATATAAAGATTTAGAATAATTGTAAGTAAATTTTAATCTAGTGAGTAGGAAACACGCCCTTGTCCCCGGGCATTATGACAATTGTTTAAACTATCCAACTATCCATATTTCGTCAGAAAACAGCGGGTCAAGAGAAGAAAACAAACTACCAATTCTAGCAAAATGTGCCGTCAAGACTTCTAAAACAATAGTTTAAAATAGAATGGTGGGTTTGGGGGGGGGGGGGGGGGGGGGGGGGGGGGGGGGGGTGGGGGTATTAGTGAACGGAAATGAAATCTCTGCAAAAAGAGTAGTCATGCTGTTATGCTTAGTTTGTTCATAGGAACTGCATCTTCCTTTATGTCGAGATGAGGCGATCCTTTCTCTTCAAATTTAAAAAAACAGGGCATTTGAAACATTTTAAAACATGACATTTAAACATGTTCACATTTGAAACCAGGACATTTTTCTCATTTAAAACCAGGACATTTCATTTCTCATTTAAAACCAGGACATTTTTCTCATTTAAAACGAGGATATTTTTCACATTTAAAACCAGGACATTTTTCACATTTAAAACCAGGACATTTTTCACATTTAAAACCAGGAAATTTTTCACATTTAAAACCAGGACATGTTTCACATTTAAAACCAGGACATTTTTTTCTAATTTAAAACCAGGACATTTTTCACATTTAAAACCAGGACATTTTTCACATTTAAAACCGGACATTTCTTTTCACATTTAAAACTAGAACATTTAAAAAACTTTTTTGCGCCATGGTTGTCCATAAATAAACACTTATTTGTTGTTACACCGAGAACTCTTCAGTCTGGGAGGTATTCTTCTCAACAAAATGTATTATCTTGATGTTCGTTTGGATTAATTATATTCTTTTTTAGCTCTTTTCTTTATTTATTTATGGCTGGATGTCAGATGAACTCGATCTTTTTTTCAAGTTATCATTTGTTTTATCTTGCAGTTTTTAGATGCACTGTTTACAACTCACTGCTAACCTGGTTCAGAACACAGTATAAATCAGGGGTAGCTAAGTCGAGGCCCGCGGGCTGCATGCGGCCCACCGGGAGTCTTGTTTCCGCCCGTGGATCTAGGTCAAATGAACATAAATGTTCACTTTATTGTTCATATTACCAAATAACATGACATCATATTTAAAATCACAGCTAAGAGAAATTTGAACATCTGGCATTTGGGGGGGGGGGGATTAATTGGCTTTGAGCTATTTTAATATCCAGCATTTTCGGGAAAATTCGTAGATCTCAGCTATTTCAAATATCCCGCGTTCTGACACTCAGGGTCACGTAATATTTTTTTTCCGACTCTAGGTGTTGATAAAATGTAATATTAGACGTCAACTTCTGATCTCCAACGTTATATTATGTTATGTGGTGTTGAGCTTCTTCGGGCAGCTCGCAACGCTATCGGACTCATACCCTTGACCTACCATGGCGTCAACTTCTGATCTCCAATGTTATATTATGTTATGTGGTGTCCAGCTTCTTCGGGCAGCTCGCAACGCTATCGGACTCATACCCTTGACCTACCATGACGTCAACCTCTGATCTCCAATGTTATATTATGTTATGTGGTGTCCAGCTTCTTCGGGCAGCTCGCAACGCTATCGGACTCATACCCTTGACCTACCATGGCGTCATCTAGTAAAGCCGTTGGACCAAAGAAAAAAAAGAATCGCAGAAGAATTAAGAAGTTTTCAAGACAGGTGGACTATCAAATATTTGGTCGTGGAAATTATAACGAAGCCTATTTGCTTTATATGCCACGAATCTGTTTCTGTTTGAAAGAGTCTAACATCCAACGGCGCTACGAGGCTAAACATGCAAATAAGTTTGATAAATAAAAACGGCAATTCAGACAGGATCAAGTAAATAATCTTTTTTTTTTTTTAAATTCTGCACAACAAAAGATATTTAATAGAGCTGATTCAGAGTCAACATGCGATATGAAAGCTAGTCGTGCAGCAGCAATGATACAAGCAAAAAAAATTCGAAGCTATGTTCAGATGGGGAAATGGTTAAGGAATGTTTGGAGAGCGCCGTTGAAATTCTGTGTCCAGAGAAGGAGAAGGATTTCTCAGAAATAAGTCTTTCTCGTCAGACTATTTATTACTAGGCGTGTGGAAGACATGCAAAAAAAAATTGAAGATAATTTGAAAAGTTGAGCATCCGAGTTTATATTTTATGCTCTAGCATTGGATGAAAACTCAGGTATGGCAGATACTGCTACAGGTATGGCAGATACTGCTACAAGTATGGCAGATACTGCTACAAGTATGGCAGATACTGCTACAGGTATGGCAGATACTGCTACAGGTATGGCAGATACTGCTACAGATATGGCAGATACTGCTACAGGTATGGCAGATACTGCTACAGGTATGGCAGATACTGCTACAGGTATGGCAGATACTGCTACAGGTATGGCAGATACTGCTACAGGTATGGCAGATACTGCTACATATATGGCAGATACTGCTACAGATATGGCAGATACTTCTACAGATATGGCATATACTGCGACAGATATGGCAGATACTGCTACAGGTATGGCGGTACTGCCCAACTGGCCATTTTTATCAAGGTTGTTGGTGTCCATTTTAAAAAGACGGTAGAATTAGTGGCGTTGTATCCACTTAAGGACACTACTAAGTCACGAGATTTGTTAGAGGCAGTTACATCGACATTGAATCGCTTTTCGTAACAACATAACAACTTATTGGGCCTAACCACAGATGGTGCTCCAGCAATGTTTGGGAGACACGAAGGTTTAGTCTTAACAACGGACGGTCCTCAAGAAATGGTTGGGAAACACGAAGGTTTAGTCTCAACCACGGATGGTGCTCCAGCAATGGTTGGGATCCACGAAGGTTTAGTCTTAACAACGGATGGTTCTCCAGCAATGGTTGGGAAACATGAAGATTTGTTAAAAATTGATTGAAAATAAGGCCTTCAAAGTCGGTACGACTTCAATGCTTAATTTTCATTGTCAAAATCGGGTCAGTCATTACGACAAAACTTTTTGGATTAACCTCCTGAGTGCAGACTGATATCAGGACGTCTCGTGAGATTTGTCGTTAGTTTGTAATTCATCAGGAGAACTTGTGTTCGAAGTCCCTCAAAATGGTTCATGCCATGAAAGTGGTCGTCAAAATGGTGGTCTTCTTTAAGTCAAACGGGTTGAATGCCCGTCAGTTCCAAGAATTTCTTATGTCTGTGGACTCGGATTATAATGACGTTACATTTAATGCAGAAGTAAGATGGCTGACACGGGCCAAAATGTTGAAAATAGTGCTTGATTAGCAGCAAGAAATTCGATCATCCTTTGCAAGCAAGTCAATAAGTATCCGAGAGTTTGAAGACAAAATGTGGGTTTGCGACTTTGCATTTCTGGTCGATAGAACCAGGCCTCAGTCTGGCTTTAAATGGTCACGAGGACGCTGGGCTGGGGCTGGGGACGCTGCTCTTTGTAAGCGCCGGTCAAGAGCTTCGTGCTCAGTGCCGCTTCTGCAGCTATTATTGTCGGTCGATATAACCACCAGTCTAAATGACGCCCACACTCGTCTACAAATAAAATATAAATTCATCACAAAAAAAAAGATGTATGATCATATTTCTGCATTTCAAATGAAACTTGGTCCTTGGGAACAACAGTTGAGGACAAAAAGACTTGACTCACTTTCCTACATTGTCATTGCAGCCAGACGTCACACAGGAGGCGGAGGCTAAATATGCTTCTTTGACATCCAACTTAAAATCGAATTTCAAAACCGATTTCAAGATATTTAAAAATATCATTTGCATTTTTTTTTGGGGTGCATTTTCAACGTCATTCACGGTAGACGTACATTTATTACCAGGAAGATTACAAATGGAACATTGTGAAATGTATTATGATACACAGTTAAAGGAGAAATTCCATCCATTTGGTTTGGAAGAGTTCTATAAAAACGTTTTTGGACAAGAATAAATATCCTGCGTTTCACAAACATGCTCTGTCGGTGGTGTGGCTACACGTAGATACTTCTGCGTGTAAACAGCTTCTTAGTGGAATGAAGCACATCAAGCCACAAGTGAGAGCACGAATTACTGATGTTCATTTAAAACCTGTTTGCGTGTAGCGATAACATCAGGCGGGATCAATTTTAATGCACTTAATTCTGCAAAATAATGTCAGGTGTCTCACTTTTAAATATCTTTTAACTGTCTAATAAATATGTTTGCTTCTCAGTTATGGTTTATTTTCTTTAAAAAAAATAATTATACCTATTTCTTGGGGGTTTTTTTGTTACATTAAACCAGGCAAGCGTTTGACCACGAGCTCACCTACTGGCAAGCGTTTGACCACGAGCTCACCTACTGGCAAGCGTTTGACCACGAGCTCACCTACTGGCAAGCGTTTGACCACGAGCTCACCTACTGGCAAGCGTTTGACCACGAGCTCACCTACTGGCAAGCGTTTGACCACGAGCTCACCTACTGGCAAGCGTTTGACCACGAGCTCACCTACTGGCAAGCGTTTGACCACGAGCTCACCTACTGGCAAGCGTTTGACCACGAGCTCACCTACTGGCAAGCGTTTGACCACGAGCTCACCTACTGGCAAGCGTTTGACCACGAGCTCACCTACTGGCAAGCGTTTGACCACGAGCTCACCTACTGGCAAGCGTTTGACCACGAGCTCACCTACTGGCAAGCGTTTGACCACGAGCTCACCTACTGGCAAGCGTTTGACCACGAGCTCACCTACTGGGAAGCGTTTGACCACGAGCTCACCTACTGGCAAGCGTTTGACCACGAGCTCACCTACTGGGAAGCGTTTGACCACGAGCTCACCTACTGGGAAGCGTTTGACCACGAGCTCACCTACTGGCAAGCGTTTGACCACGAGCTCACCTACTGGGAAGCGTTTGACCACGAGCTCACCTACTGGCAACCGTTTGACCACGAGCTCACCTACTGGGAAGCGTTTGACCACCAGCTCACCTACTGGCAAGCGTTTGACCACGAGCTCACCTACTGGGAAGCGACGATGTGGTTGAAGTTGTAGCACACTTGCGTTTTTACTTGAATTAACAACAAAAAATGTAGGTGCTTGGCCCGGAAGGAAATATTATTTAGGAAAATTGGCCCACCTGCTGAAAATGTTGGCCACCGCTAGTAAAAAAAAAAAAGTCAATTTAATTTAAAAGCTTTACGAGGGAGTTTATGTTATGTTATAACACAATTAGAGCATGACACTACTAAACTCCATGTCGTCTTCGTGCTTAGAGAAGGGAATTCGGAGACAGTGACAAAATCGGTGCAATAAGTCACAGAATAATGTGTACTTGTCTGAGCCCTGCAAACTGTAATGGCGTATTACGAGGCTGTCATATTGCACTTGGCTTTTGTGAATTATTTTCAACGACTTTTCACGACTTCCTGAAAGGCTTAAATCGTGTCTCCGTGCATCGCGGCAGTAATTTGCACCTGCTCTTTTTTTTATGGCCGTCTCGGGAGTTCTCACTATTTCATTTGAATCCTTATTTAAATGATTAGTCATCACCTGTAAAGATTTTAAAAGATCTTTCAATTGAATCTTTTAAAACCTCCTATTTAAACTTTGTTGTTTTCTTTTTTTAATATTTCAAAAAATCTTTTAGAAAACATTTCTTTTTAAGAATGCAGTTGTAACCTGTGGGATTTGAAGCAACATTTGGAGACTCTATTAAAAACCTGCATTTTTTTCATATTCAATTTATAACCAGGAAACCTGGACAAAATGTGTTTAAATACCTTGTCAAAATCTGGTCAGTCGTTATTACAAAACTTATAGGATTAACCTCCTGAGTGCAGACTTATATCAGGACGTCTCGGGAGATTTGTCGTTAGTTTCATTTGACACGAATTCTGGGGCTGAGATTTGTCAAACATGAAATGGCCATGTGGGCAAAATTTGAGTTGTTCGCATGTAAATGAAATAACTAAAGCAGACCTTAGGGCAGGGTTTCTCAACTTGTGGGTCGCGACACCTTCGGGGGTCGAAAGACCCTTTCACACAGTGTTTCTCTCAGAAATTTTTCCGGGGGGGGGGGGCCTTTTGATTTTTGGGGGGGGGGGGTTCAGGTTTTT
>CAXITT010000432.1:537946-558459 GCA_964033795.1 Lymnaea stagnalis
CCCCCCCCCCCCGCACACCTTGAGATTGTAATAACTGCCCAAAAAGGCCCATGACGAATGCTCGTCGCGTCGTCGTGGGCCAGCACGTCCCTGATTGGAGCCACAATAATTATTGTAGAAAATGTTCTAGGTTGTAATTGTATTATAAAAGCAAAGGGCTCTCAATGGTCTATTTTGCATGAATTTTGCCCCATCTCCCCCCCCCCCACCCCGGTATAAAATTGCTTTTACCATACTACTTTAAAAACATTTTAAAGAAATTTAAAGTACTTTTTAATTCAAATGGTAAAAGCCGAAGTGTTCATTAGATGGTTTTTTTTTTATTAATACTCACGATTATCTCACTTTTATTAAAAGAATGTAAATATCGATTCTTTCCCCCATCATTTTTCGTTGTATGCAGAGTGTATGCATGAACGAATTTCAAAATATTTGAATATTTATGTTTCGATTGAAAGTAGCGTTCAGCTTTTGTTTTCGGCTTCGTTTTCAGCCGAAAGTCAATTTTAACCTTCAGCCTAGTTTCGGTTTCCGCCGAAATCAGAAAATCACTCTCGGTCGGTCTCTAGTGTGTTTCATAAATAAACATCTTTGTTCCATGAATGAATAACATAACTATATATTAAGTAGCCCGTTTGTCAATGGGTCTCCATATCTAAACAGTTCTACAATGAGGTCCCACCCGTTTGTCATTGGGTCTCCATAATGATACAGTTCTACAATGAGGTCCCACCCGTTTGTCAATGGGTCTCCATATCTAAACAGTTCTACAATGAGGTCCCATCCATTTGTCATTGGGTCTCCATATCTAAACAGTTCTACAATGAGGTCTCACCCGTTTGTCAATGGGTCTCCATATCTAAACAGTTCTACAATGAGGTCCCACCCGTTTGTCAATGGGTCTCCATATCTAAACAGTTCTACAATGAGGTCTCACCCGTTTGTCATTGGGTCTCCATAATGATACAGTTCTACAATGAGGTCCCACCCGTTTGTCAATGGGTCTCCATATCTAAACAGTTCTACAATGACGTCCCATCCGTTTGTCATTGGGTCTCCATATCTAAACAGTTCTACAATGAGGTCCCATCCGTTTGTCATTGGGTCTCCATATCTAAACAGTTCTACAATGAGGTCCCACCCGTTTGTTATTGGGTCTCCATATCTAAACAGTTCTACAATGAGGTCCCACCCGTTTGTCATTGGGTCTCCATAATGATACAGTTCTACAATGAGGTCCCACCCGTTTGTCATTGGGTCTCCATAATGAAACAGTTCTACAATGAGGTCCCATCCGTTTGTCATTGGGTCTCCATATCTAAACAGTTCTACAATGAGGTCCCATCCGTTTGTCAATGGGTCTCCATAATGATACAGTTCTACAATGAGGTCCCATCCGTTTGTCATTGGGTCTCCATAATGATACAGTTCTACAATGAGGTCCCACCCGTTTGTCATTGGGTCTCCATATCTAAACAGTTCTACAATGAGGTCCCACCCGTTTGTCATTGTGTCTTCATAATGAAACAGTTCTACAATGAGGTCCCACCCGTTTGTCATTGGGTCTCCATATCTAAATAGTTCTACAATGAGGTCCCATCCGTTTGTCAATGGGTCCCCATATCTAAACAGTTCTACAATGAGGTCCCATCCGTTTGTCAATGGGTCTCCATAATGATACAGTTCTACAATGAGGTCCCACCCGTTTGTCATTGGGTCTCCATAATGAAACAGTTCTACAATGAGGCCCCACCCGTTTGTCATTGGTCTCCATAATGAAACAGTTCTACAATGAGGCCCCACCCGTTTGTCATTGGTCTCCATAATGAAACAGTTCTACAATGAGGTCCCACCCGTTATTACTAAAAACAATCATAGTTATTTTCTATTATTTTACGGAAATCGAATAAATTTAAATGCGCAAAAAATATTCTCAAGCCGCTTTTATTTTAGTTAAAGAATTAGTATTATTGTTAATTACAAATACTTTTAAAGTATTAACAAAGGAACTATTTTAAGCATTTTATATGTGTTTGAAAGTTATGAAAAAAATGAAAAATATTTAAAAATCATGACCAAAGAATTACACCGTAATCACATTTATCGGGAACACCCAAACATCAGTCGTTCTTAGAGCGTCTTTTAGTGCGTTTTTAACATTGCGAAATAAAATTAAAATTAATTTGTTCTAAATAATCACGCAAATGACGTCATAGTGCAAATAGCCTCTTTCTCCAAAACTCTTAGGTTTCTTTAAATTTAATAACCGTGCGTGACAAAACTGATTATGTATTTTCCCTTCTTAAAAGTAAAATTAATAAATACAATTGATTGCTTTTTAAAATTGTTAATAAAACACGCACACATTTTAGCTTTGTATATTTTAACATTTACAAAGTTTTGCTTTGTTTTATTCCAAAAATAAACATTTATTAAAATTATAACGTAATAAAATACTAACCTTTAAATATAATTCTAATAAGAACATGCGGTTTAAGCCAATCAGTGCATCGCAACTCCATAGCAAAGTAGCGTTCACTAATCCGTTTATAACTCAAACAAAAAAGAACGAACCATATCAAGTGTAATTTTTTTTAGTTTGGGTATGGAAAGGACTACAATCCGGTGGAAGATTTTCTAAATTTATTTAAATTTGGGTAGGAGAGGGTTTGGTCACTTTGCCCCACATTTTTACTTGGATGACAATATATTTAAATCTTATGGTTTTTACATTTGTGAAAAAAAGATATGCTACATTCTCTTTTTACAAATATGTGTATGTTCATTTTGTCCAAGGCTGCACAAGATACGTCTCAAAATAAAGGAATGAATTTGATAAATAATTAACCCTCTTGGTTACATACATATCGGAGATAGGAAATAGGATGTCCACGATGACAATATATTTAAATCATATGGAATTACATTTGAGAAAAAAGAGATGTTACATTCTCTTTTTACAAATATGTGCATGTCCATTTTGCTCAAGGCAGAACAAGATACGTCTCAAAATAAAGGAATGAATTTGATAAATACCCGGTAATTAATTTTCTTTGGCAAATACATGTCGGAGGTAGGAAATAAGATGTGTACATTTTTACGTGGATGATAATATAGTTAAATCCTATGGTATTACATTTGTGAAAAAAATAGATGTTACATTCTCTTTTTACAAATAAACATATGTTTACTAATTAAGAAAATCAATGGCGTTAAAAATCTTGGGTACGTTTATATAAGTAAATACATGAATTTCAAAACCCAATCATTTTACACACTTGAAAATTAATTTTGAAAAACAGAGATGGGTTAATATTTACTTTCATAAAATGAAAATATATTTTCGTTTTTACTTTGCAATAAGTATGGAGATGTGTATTCTATGAGATTAACCATTTAAATGTTTAAAAAACCACTCAAATCTGCTATATGCGTGAAAAACGGTTGCTAGATTCTTCTTTAGATAAAAGAATTCTTTGTTTTACGAGTTTCTGATAATATAAAAAAAAATATTTTTAAGGCAAAATGTGTTTAAGTTTTTGATGAAGATATCAATATATATCAAATTCCTGTAATATAAAATATATTTATATCATATATAGAGTTTTTGGTGTAAATTTAAGACTAGGTTTTTTAACAATTTTTAGAGAAAAAAAGTTGTAATTCAAGGGGACGAAAAGGGGCAAATCCAAATATTTCTCTAACGTAATAATTGTCCCTCAAATTAACTTCTTTAATGACAAAAGTGATATAATTAGTGATAATTTAGACTGTGTAGTTTAAGGTCATGTTTAGAGGGGAAAAAGTAGTTCAGGGGCGTGAAAGGGCGTAGGCTAGGTGCGTAATATATAGCAGATAAATACTTCTCAAAATTTAATGATGCTAGAAACATAAATATCCTTACATTTTTAAAGTTATGAATTGTGATAAGTTTTTGCAATAGCAGTTAGAAATTATCGCAAAAGACCTACCATTTTATATACTAATTGAACAATCCCTAAAAAAAAATTCCTACATTTTTCTGTTCAAATCATTTATAAAATGCAATTTCGAGCAATGAGGGTGGGGCTAAAAATTTGACAAAACACGCATTCAAGTAAGGCACTTTACACTAGTCTCAACTAGTCCACCCACCCCAAACCCGCACAGGCTCGCAACCGCACATTTTTTTCACGCCCCTGAACTACATTAATATTCTTATGAACCATCTGCTTTTACACGGCAGAATTATGACAACAGCAATTTCAGAAAAACAAAATAAAATATTACGCGCCAAACGCACTTTTTTAAAAGAATCTCCTTTAGGGCATTTTTCATGAAGTTTATTTCGTGATTTCAGTGTCATCATATTTCCTTCATCTTCCCCCTTGATAACAGGGAAAAAAATGATTTTTTAATAATTTTTTTTATTTTGGGGTGGGGGGGGAGGGGGTGGAGCTTGGAGTTGTGGCTGAACATTTGATAGAATGTGTTGTCATCGGCGCCTATGTGCCAAGTTTCAACTCGATAGGTAGACGGGATGTGGGTCAGTTAGCCGTCCGAAGTTTCGCCACACACGGAGAAAGAAACACGCAAACAAAAGCGAAGTAAATAATATTAAGGATTTAAAAATAAAATTACTTTAGCATTTAGATTGGTAACATTATAATAATGAGTATATGCGAAATTAATTTAAAATATTTATTTCATTTAAAAAGAACAATTTATATGAATAGTAATAATTCATTTATTTTTATTTAAAAAAATATGTTTCTGTTTCCTTGCGGCCCACGGCATTTTTTTTCATTAGGTCATACGGTCCTAACTCCAAACTGGTTTCGGCACTTCCTTAGATTACGCTGACAAATGGGACCCTCCAAAATTCAAAATATAGAGAGATTAATGTATTTTTTTTTAAAATTGAAATCGCAAAGAAAAAAATATGTATTTTTAATACATATTATTAATATGTGGCAGCAGTCGAGGCTTTGGGTTTGGGGGGGGGGCATATATCCTTAGTAACCACTCCCATTGTAAGTTTGAAATGTAATGTAGGTTGTCATTTATTCCTCTCCTAAGCGCCACGCACTTTTGAACTGCTTATTTACGACATTCACAGACACCAAAATGTAAAAATAATAATAATAAAACATTACGAAAGACGCGAATATTTAAATTAAAAAATAAAAAGAAAAAAAAAAGTAAATGTTTAGGGCTTTGTGGCTGGCATTAATCACGAGATATTCCGCTGCAGTTCCTGGAAAAAACTTCAAACATGTCTGATCTTTAGATTTTTTTTTTTTTTTTTTAATTTTTTAAAAATATTCCTTTACTTTATTTTTTTAGTTTAGTCATCATTTAATTNTCCGTCACCCCGTGACACCTTTAACTGATGGTCTCAAGCAGGGACGTGCCCAGGGCGCAGTAGCCGTCTGCTAGTGGCGCCCCCTCGTTATGGAGAAGAAAAACAAATTCCGCCCAGGGCGTACCCAGCAAAAAATACAATTTTTCGCGCTTCTTTTCTTTGTGACATACAGGGAACTTTATCGTTGTCTTCAATATTAAGGTCAAATGTCCAATGTAAAAGACAATTTTGGCGCAATGTTATTTCGTGAAATCGGTTTCATCCTATTTTCTTTAATCTTTCCTTTGAAAAACGGGGGGGAAAAATGATTTTTGGGGATAGGGGTTTGGCTGAAAATTTGAAAGAACGTGTTTTCAACGGCAAAGAGCCTATGTGCCAATTTTCAGCTCGATATGTTGACGGGAAGTGGGTAAACTTGGCCGTCACAAGGTTTTGCCAGCCACGTACTAAGGGGCCGTCCAAAAAGGACGTCGCGCTATTTTTTACCATTTACCCCCCCTCCCCCCTGACACAAACTGTCACAAATCTCGGACCCCCCCCCCCCAAGTACGTCACACTTTCGAACAAATTTTTTTTTAATTTAACACCTAATTAAAATTTAATCTAAAACACACTTCACTATTAAACTGTATTAAAATATAAAAATTCCACTTAAAAGAACTATCACATTATTAAAATTACTTTAATAGTAGAATAGTTAATTGTCAACAGTAGTCACAGTTATTCATTTAAGCAGTAACTCAATCTAGACTGAACTTGAAAACAAAAATTGCAAAAATTAGACTAGACAATTATAATATACACATTATTTGTCTGCTGTTTTTTTATCTACAAAATAGGTGAGGTCAAGTTTTAGATAATCTTCCGATTATGCAATCGTTTTACACATGATAAGAGGTAGATTAGCGAAACTTGACCTCGCCCAGTGATTGAATAATAAAAAGGACAGTGACCTAAAACATAAAACATAAAACAAGGCTTCGCAACAGCACACTAGCGCTCCTAGCGAGAGGGAATCATGAACAACATATTCAGGAGATATTCATTTCATGCTATTTTGACATAAAACTAATTCAAATGATACACACCATTTTTGAAAATTATTTTTAAAGCTGTTAAATTCCACTAAAAAAATAAATTAGAAATGAAATTTTAAAAAAATAAATGTGTGACGTCACACATGGCCTGAACCCCCCCCCCTCCCCCCTGTCACAAACGGTCACGCTTTCCTACATCCCCCCCCCCTCTCTGGAGCGTGACGTACCTTATGGACGGCCCCTAAGGGAAGTTAATATAAAGGATTTTTTTTTTAAACATGACAACTAAGCTCAATTAGTGTCAAATCCCTTTATAGATTGTTATTTGGAATCTAATGCAAACGTCTCTGTTTTGTTGTGTTATAACTGTCTTTTTGTTTTTTTATTTTGTTTCTCTTTTTTTTTTTTTTTTTTTTTTTTTTTGCAAAAGGTTGTCCACCTCCGGGCGACGAAACCAGAGATTGGTCAAGATTTTTAGTTTCAAAATTCACAACTGAACATGGGACTTCCTAGAGTCTCCTCTACAAAAAACAATTGTTCGTTACGAACTATGTATTGGTGGCTTTACGTGAAAATGAAAAGTTATTTAAGAGCTATTAGTGTATTAGCAATCTAATATGTATATAACAGTAACAGTCGAGCCTTTCTGGTCTTGCGATTTTTGTCAGCTGAAAGTGATAAGGTGAGGTAGGCTGACTTTGATGAAGTGACTGATCAATTTGCATCTTTGAAGACTATGAAGGTAAAGTTTCAACTGTTGTAGGTGTTATAGGTATTCTAAATAAACCGCTGAGAATTTTGCTGCGCGGAGAATTTTTTTTTTTTTTTTTTAATGGGGTCGGGTTAACCGTCATAATTTTAGCGCCATCATATTTGTTGGACTGGAAGGAACGGATTTAGAAAGTGCTGTTGTTGATCTTTATTTGATATACAGGGTGGGCCAAAAAAAGTGAGAACATCTCGTCAAATATTACGCTATGAAATGTTCTCCCTTTTATTGGCCCACCCAGTAGGTTTGCAATGTGAACAATAAAATGTTATGTTGTTTTTTTTTTAAAAAAACGTGATTTTATAATTAAAAATGGATTTTCTAGCTGTTTAACATCATTTTACAGCTCGAAAATATACATTTTATGAAAGCCAATCCATTTTGTAATTAAACCGTTACTATTTTGGGAATGCCCCGTTTATGGCAGAAACACGGCAAGGAGAAAAAATTAGATTCGTGTTTGAAAAAAAAAAAAAGTTATTTCAATTTTTTATGCGTTTTCGCGTCAAATCAGGGACGTGCTGGCACGTGGAAGCCCGTGACGAACGGTGTAGTAAGAAAGGCCAGGAGCCCCCCCCCCCCCCCACCGGAGATTGTAAAAACTACCCAAAAAGGCCCATCACGAATGCCCGTCGCGCCGTCGTGGGCCAGCACGCCCCTGCGTCAAATTATTTTTCTTTTTCTTTTTAAAAGGCCAGGGGCCCCCCCCCCCCCCACACCGGAGATTGTAATAACTACCCAAAAAGGCCCATGACGAATGCTCGTCGCGTCGTCGTGGGCCAGCACGTCCCTGCGTCAAATTATATTTCTTTTTCTTTTTTTTCCACTTTAGGACTTAATTCTGTTTTTAAAAAAATCATTGCAGGGGGAGGGGGGGGGATTCCACACGGATGATTAAAAGTGGTTGAGGGTGACACCATCAGTTGACCGCACTGGGTCCTGCCGTACTAAGGGTGACACCATCAGTTTACCGCACTGGGTCCTGCCGTACTGAGGGTGACACCATCAGTTTACCGCACTGGGTCCTGCCGTACTAAGGGTGACACCATCAGTTTACCGCACTGGGTCCTGCCGTACTAAGGGTGACACCATCAGTTTACCGCACTGGGTCCGGCCGTACTAATTCTACTCTCTCATCCTTGCTTATTTGATCCAATGGCAATACTTTGTCTAGACTGGTTTCAGTAGATGTGGCTTCTGTGTTTCAATAATGTGCTCTTCACGCGCTCTACATCGCAGGAGTTACTGGACATTTCATCGTGTCAATGTCATACCGCCTGCGGGACTCCATCTCCAGGTTTGATTTCAGAGTTTAACCTTCTTAGATGAGTTGCCATCCAAGTCCAAGGTTAACGTGTCCCATCCACACGTCGATCTGCTGGTGTTTTGGGCTTGGGATAGAACTCGAGTTTGGGTATCACTCTGATCAGACCTCTCGTCCACCCAGGAGAGTTAGCAGGAGATGGTGAGGTGCGAGGTAAGGTTTGAACAGTGTTAAAGCCGTCTCGTTGACTTTCATTCATCTCGTCTGGTGAATGAACTTAAGCTGACCCCAAGTTTCTGGTGAATGAACTTACGCTGACCCCAAGTTTCTGGTGAATGAACTTAAGCTGACCCCAAGTTTCTGGTGAATGCACTTAAGCTGACCCCAAGTTCGGCAGTGCAATTAGGGTGTGTTTAACTAAATATAGTCTCTCTTGACCTTTGTTACAACTAAGTAAAATCTATGGTCTGTATTATTATTAGAATTCTGTAGAATTCTGTAGAAATATCGAGAAAGGAATACAATGTGTAAGACTGTTCGAGAAGTATCTATGAAACAGGCTATATATACGCATAGAGAGATTGAGCGACGGGAAGATCAGGCGAAAGATATTTTGAGCACTATTACCATAGAGATTTTTCTATACGAGACAGAGATTTGTTTACTAAAATTCGTATGTGTATGTGTAGATTCCTTTTCATCATTGTGCATTTTTACAACATTGTATCTTCTTCAACATTGTAATGTAGACCTGTTTACCCTCAAACTCTAAAAATCGTACAATGTCATCACAAAAGCGTTCAATACATTAGCTTAATAGTAAAAAAATAAACATGCAGTATATCAAATGTATACACCTCAAAATCGTACACTGTACGCCAAAATCGCAAGAGTAAACAGGTCTGGAGTACTGGTACAGTACATACCAATCATTATACTGTAAGTCAATAGCTTTAATTTTATTTCTGATTCTGTAATTTATTATTAAACTAATAAATTTATTGATTGCGATTAGCCATGTATGAGCATCGTATTCTTGGTTATTGGATTTAACATATGGTATCGTCTTTTTGTTGTGTACCGTTTTAGAATGAGCCATATACCGGGTACTTAAATAAGAGATTAATTTCTCCATACAGATAAAAAGTACGTAACAACAGCTTTCAGGGTGAACTCCTTCCAGCTGAACTCCTTTCGGTTGAACTCATTCAGTTTGATGGTCAGTCTAAACTCTTTTTCAAACAACTTGCAAATGCATATACTTCATTCGTTCCTGTACGAAAAGGCTAAATTGTCGGCGTGGAGCAGCTCTTGGGCGAGACTATAAGCTACACTAAAGGAACAAAATTTGGATCCACCTATATGTATTTAAAATGGTCTGGGATTCACTCAATATTTTTTCAATGGTGATAGTACATACTAGATATTGATTCTTCTAGTATTCCATAAGTAAAGCAACTAAAAATATGGTGGGGGGAAAAAAAAACAAATGGATATAAAGCAAGTTTAACACAAATATTTTAATTAAAGTCAAGAGATCAGACAAAAATATAATGGACGTTTGTTCACAAGTAGCTGTGATGGACATCCAACAAGTAGCTGTGATGGACATCCAACAAGGAGCTGTGATGGACATCCAACAAGTAGCTGTGATGGACATCCAACAACTTCCGGTTAGATGGGATTAGTGTACATGTTTTTTTTTATGAGGAATATTTCTTTGACTATGACATTATTAGTCAAGTAAATCCTCAACAAACTGTGATGTATAATCTAAAATGTCACCATTGCTGGTCAAGGGATGAGCCAAAAGTCACTGTCTTCAAAATGCTTGGTTAATGATGTGATTTCGGGGTTTGTACTGCATTGTTGATATTCGACGCCATTTTTGTTACCACTTCCTGTCTTACTTGAAGCGTAGCAAAACTCTATTGCTGTCTGTGCTCTCAGACTGAAACACACGGAGTGACTTGTGGTATGTTCAAATACAATATTACACTATATACAATTGTGGTAACGGCTCTGGTCAATAAATTGTTCATTTTTGATGCCGAGAGACCAGAAATAGGCCTTATATTTGACAATTTGGACTTCAGTGGGAAGACAGTTTTCCGCATAGCTGGTACTGCTCACTGTGTGTTTATAGACATTTTACATAGAGCATCCCGATCATGCTCTACTCAGAGGCCCTTAGGCCGTCAAAAACTGGTACTATTGTATCTGGCCTGCATCCTCCTGGCAAATTCGTACTCTCCTGAACCCAACCCTGGACCGAACGTTACTACTAGTGCTGGTTCTCCCTTGCATACCCCATCAAGTTCCAAATCCCAGTCATCATGGATCTGCGGAGCATGTGACCATGTTGTACATGTGGAGGACAGAGGCGTTGCCTGTGAACAATGTGGGCAATGGTTCCATCGTCAATGCCAAAGCATCGACACTTCTAATTACAACCAACATGCTAAAAATTCTGACGTGCCATGGCACTGTACTGTCTGCGGCAGCCAGATTAACCAGTCTGTGTTTGACCCACATAGTGCAGGGACAGACTCTACCTTCCCAGATTTCTCTCTGAACCACTCAATCTCCACACCAAGAGACATTCGAAGTTTTCAACCACCACACTGCTCTACTCCTATGCGCTGCAGTCAACAAGACAAATGGAGACACAGGCCATTGCGCATATTAAATGTAAACTTCCAGTCTGCAAGTGGTAAGCGAGTAGAGATAGCTAACCTAATTAACAGCCTAAAACCCGACATCATCTTGGGCTCAGAAACATGGCTGAATCCCTCCATAGCAAACGCAGAGGTTGTACCAGATATATACAAAGTATTTCGTCGAGACAGAAAAGACAGAGGAGGAGGAGTGCTTGTTGCAGTCCATCACAACTTGGACTGCCACGCTGTTCCAGAACTCGATGTTGACGACTGCGAGATCCTGTGGGTAAAATTGAAACTAAAGGGTAGACGCACACTCTACGTGTGTGCCTATTATCGACCAAATACAGCAGATGAACCAAGCCTGAGGAGGTTCGAGGTATCGCTTCACAGAGCAACACAGTCAAAAAACGCTTTTCTCCTTATAGGGGGGGATTTTAACTTTCCTGGTTGGAATTGGCAGATTCCTGCCTTGAAGCCCAAGTCCCCATACCCTGTTCTACACTCAGAATTCATGGAGATAATTAACAACCATGGTCTGGAACAGCTGGTTAAAGAACCCACGAGGGGGGAGAACACTCTTGACCTACTCCTCACCAATTGTCCACATCGTGTCCAAAAAGTTGAGGTCATCCCCGGGATTTCGGACCACAGCATTCCTTATTGTGAATTTCAGGTCAACACACTAAAAATGAAACAAATCATTCGAGAAATCCCAATTTATGCCAAGGCAGACTGGGATGGCCTAAGGATTGCAACCACAGAGCTAAGCTCAAACATGAAGGTGATTCAAGGTACAGCGACAACAGACGAGCTGTGGGTGAAGTTCAAGACTACAATCACTGATGCAGTGAAGAAATTTATACCACACCAAATCACCAAACCTAGGATAAATCAGCCATGGGTCACGGCTGAAATCCGTAGGCTCATCCACAGGAGAGACCGCCAATACAAACGCATGAAGAAAAATGGCTCGATGGAACTGAGAGAGGAGGTACTGAGACTCCGCCGAACCATTCAACGCTTATTGCGTAGATCGTATTGGAACTACATGAACGGCATCTTCTCAGAGGAAGACACCCCGACCAAAGATGTCAAGAACAAGCGCTTCTGGAGCTATGTGAAACACCAAAAGTCCTCAAACGCTGGAGTTTCCCCCTTGAGGTGGGATGGCCAATTGACATCTGACCCAAAAGCACAGGCGGAGATACTCAATCAGCAGTTCCAGTCGGTCTTTGGTGACGGTAGAGAGTACTCTGAGACTGAGTTCCTTCTGAAGACCAAAATGATGAACAGAGCCTATCCTATCATGGGAGATATCCAGATATCAGAACAAGGTGTGTTTGCCCTCCTCAATACCATTAACCCTTACAAAGCATGTGGTCCTGACAACATTAAACCACGAGTGCTCAAAGAATTAGCCAAAGAAATCGCTCCTGCACTGACAATCCTCTTCCAATCGTCACTATGCACAGGAAATGTTCCAGCAGACTGGAGAACAGCGCATGTCACTCCAATTTACAAGAAAGGGGAGCATTCCGACCCTGCCAACTATCGTCCGATATCCCTCACTAGCGTCGTCTGCAAACTGTTGGAGCACATAATCGTAAGCTCTGTCATGAAGCATCTTGAAAGCCAAAATATACTCAATGACTGTCAACATGGCTTCCGAGTCAATAGGTCATGTGAGACCCAGCTTCTCGAATTTGTAGAAGACTTGATGACCAATCTGGAGAACCACAAGCAGACTGACGTGCTAGTAATGGACTTCGCAAAAGCATTTGACCGGGTGAATCATAGTTTGCTTCTACACAAACTCCAGATATATGGGATTCAAGGCACCACTAAAACATGGATCTCTAGCTTCCTCAGCCACCGACGCCAAGCAGTAGTGGTGGGCGGTACAAGCTCCTCCTTTGTCAATGTGAAGTCAGGGGTCCCCCAGGGATCAGTCCTGGGCCCCTGTTTGTTCCTAGCATACATTAATGACCTACCGGAGAAACTGACATCACAGGCAAGACTGTTTGCAGATGACACAGCAGTGTATAG
This sequence comes from Lymnaea stagnalis, assembly GCA_964033795.1. Lineage (NCBI taxonomy): Eukaryota > Metazoa > Mollusca > Gastropoda > Lymnaeidae > Lymnaea > Lymnaea stagnalis. The sequence goes on from CAXITT010000432.1 coordinate 551,070, forward strand.
GACGATCGCCAACAGATCTGACCAGGACCAGCTACAACAGGATCTCAATCTGTTAGCTGAGTGGGAGATGAGCTGGGACATGGAATTTCATCCTGCCAAGTGCCAGACACTATCAATCTCTAGAAGTTGTACTCCTCTACACTACCAATACAAACTGCACGGCCATATTCTTGAGCAAGTTTCCTCCGTAAAGTACCTAGGTGTTACCATTCAAAGAGAGGTCCGATGGGACGAGCATATTAACAATGTATGTAACCAAGCAAACCAAGCCTTGGGGTTCTTAAGGCGAAATCTAAAGATTGGCAACTCCTGTGTGAAAGAAAGAGCATATAAAGCCTTTATCCGTCCGATTTTAGATTATGCATCTTCAGTATGGGACCCATTTACCCAGAAGAGCATTGACAGGTTGGAGGCGGTCCAGTGACGAGCAGCACGCTTTGTCCTAAACCGCTACAGGAATACCTCTAGTGTTGGCAGCATGCTAGAAACACTAGGCTGGTCACCATTGGAGAAACGACGACGACAATCCAGGCTCTCCATGATGTACAAGATAAATAATGGGCACCTTCAAACCCCTAGTGCATAATTTCCTCATCACCACCAGTAACAGAAACATTGCAAATCCCATCTACATGCATAGGAGCCAAAATGATCAATAAATTGATCGTGGGCCCTTAAGATATAGAAGAAGAAGAAGTAGCTGTGATGGACATCCAGCAGCCACATGATGGGGCATGTTATAGGAACAGAAGAAACCATAGATGTGTTAGTGTCCAAGTAGTGTCTACAAATAAAACCCGGAGTACAGCAATCCAGAGACAGGTTAAAATAATGCTAGAGAAGTAGAGAAAGGTTTGGATACAAGTGAGTACACGCCAGTTCAAGGTGAAACATCAAATATTTGAACTGGCAATTTCCTTGGTGCAGCATTTAAGGCAAACCCAAGTCCAAGATAGAAAAATACAATTTAAAAAAATCCTGCTAACAGACAAGAGATGGGTAACAAACAAATCATCCACTAGACCATCCACTAGACTTATATATAATGTAATACTGTTGTTGAAACTCCGGATACATGTTTTCATGGTTTGTAAATAGAACATTCCAGGTTTGGAGAAGCACCTCTTTAAAATTCCAGTGGTTCCAAACATTTTAGCTCACCCGTGGAACCCACAGGCAACAAATGAAAGGGAAAAATTGAACGGATCATTTGTTTTTTTTAAAGGCTTCATTTTGAGAAAGAGCAATAATAAAGATGTATGGAAAGCATACAAAAATATTATACCTAAATTTCTTTCAGATTTTATGGATCTAAATAAAGAGAATGGTCCTCATCCCAAATTTTAAAGAGCCCTAACTGAAATGCATATTTTAAACAAATGAATTTCAAAAGGTCACATAAATAATACAAGTATTTAAATTGTGCATATATTTTTCTTGTAGTGTTCAACTCGTACATAGTGTACAGCTTGTACAGTACTCGAGATGACTTTAAGCTACTGGCCTTGCTGGGTTAAGGTAAGCAGTGAGAGACATGACAGATGGAATGCATGAGGAATACTAGGACACATGCACTGACAATCTCTAGTCAATTATTGACTACTGATTTCTGTTTTTATTTTTGTTGAAGCACTAGTAATATGCATATAAAAGATATATTTTTAAAAAAAAATATTTTGTAGCAATTCATTTTAAACATCAGATCTTTTTACCATCATCAAATGAATAGATGTTCTTTTTATTCAACAAGAATTAAAGTCTGAAAGTCTATGTAAGATAGGGGAGGGAATACTTACAATTTGTCATGTACATTGAGGTATTCATCAAAATAGACAATTGCAGTCATAAGGACTGAAGTTCATTTCATTGTCATGACAATAGATTAAATGGTCTCAATTCCTGGAGAGATGAGACCTTGGAGACAAAACTTCAATAAATTGACATTTGACTGACTCTGTGAAGTTTTACAATAATGAACAGTTGAATGGTTGAAAAGGCTCAAGTATACATTAAAAGCACTAAAAATTTATTTAAAAATAATTTCATATGGAACAAGTTGTGTGCAGTCATACACGTGTCCAGAATTATTTTAAAAAATGGGACTAAATTGTTTTTAATCCAACTTTATCCACACCACTCCACAGCCAGTTCCATATATTTAACTTGTGTCTTTGCATTTTAATTTAAAATTATCAATCATGTCATTTAAGTCCAACATGCATACATAAAATTAAACTTGCTTACAATCAGCATTCAAAAAAATGTCCAAATGTGTAGCGTCTGTGCTCACATATGGTATATAGTTATGATCACACATATAAAAATGGGCTTTTAAAAAAATGCATTTAAAGAAATTCAAACTCACAATCCAAAAGAAACAAAAGAAAAATGCCCTAGATCTATCTGCATGTGTAGAATTAGAATTAAAAGTCATGTGGTTCACTGGTTGGTATAGAACAGTGCCTCTCAAACATTTTAGAGCACTTGTATAACCAGCAAGATATTATTAAAAATTCCGCTTTAAAATACTCAACCTTTTTTTTTTTTTTTTGGTTACAGGTAAATGCTTTTGTTTCAAATTTAAAAAATCATAATATTGTTAATAGACTTCACCAAAGCAAGACATCGCTAACAAGAAATTACAATCAAGACATGACAATCAAGGCCTGTTTCAAACACTGACTAAACTGAGACAATATTTTTTTTGGTTACAGGTAAATGCTTTTGTTTCAAATTTAAAAAATCATAATATTGTTAATAGACTTCACACAAGCAAGACATCGCTAACAAGACATTACAATCAAGACATGACAATCAAGGCCTGTTTCAAACACTGACTAAACTGAGCCAATTTTAGAACACATCATTCATTCAATCAATTAATTGTTCAAAAAAATCAAAAGGTAACATAACATATAATAACATAACATACAAAAATAACATAACATAAAATATACATATAATAACATAACATAACATAACAGACCCACCAACATTTTCAGTACTCACAGACCCACCAACATTTTCAGTACTCAACGTTCTCCTTTCCCAAAAGTCCAAAGTAAAGATAAGCAAATATATAAGAATATAAAAGGTTGTTCCTTGAATTTGCTGAGTTTTTTTTTTAAACTAGTATCGTGTTGACTTTTCAGAGATTTACAAAATGTTAAGTATATCAGACAGAACTGTGGCCTTTGGAGTCCTTGTTGACAGTGCCAAGGCTGCAAACGCCAAAGCATAAAATAAAACAATATACTATTAGAACTTCCAACTTTGAGCTTGACCCAGTGTTCAATGATCCACATGATGTCACAATCTCAAAGTGTGAACAATAGACTTGGGTTGGATTGAGCATCTTCTTTCAGGCATGCACACATAATAGGATATCACACGGTCGAATCACTTCTGCTCATTGGCAGTTACAAACTGTTGACATTGCAGATAACAAGCAAAAAATTATTTTTTTTGGCAGAGTGGCTTTTTTGGATTGAACCTATGCATGACTGGTGAGTGATTTGGAGGGGGGGGGGGTGTTAAATAAAGAAACGAAACATTAAAACTTCAAAGTCCAGCTGCTGGGCAGCAGTGATGTTACGTGACATGGACATGGGACACAAAGACAAGTGAAAGTGTCACTTAACATACTTCAAGATGGCATCATGTCTGTCATGCTCGCATGTTTTCAGTGAAACTGATCGGAACCTCTACAACACAGGGTCGGCCACCAATGGTTTGTTCCAGGAGAATGGGTTGTTGGCTTCCCGCTGAATGTTTTCCAGACCAGGGAGATAACAGTTAATTCATTACAACAAAATATCATTGTAAAACAATAGCCTAGCAGGCCTGACATCAAAAAATGCCATCCCAACGTCCGTTACAATCAGATAACATCCGACAGGTTAACAACTACCATCCCTATGACTTAAACGAGTTTTTAATTTTCTTGTAAGACTTTGGATAGGACTGAAACCACTGCATTTTTTGTTGTTGGATAAAGCTTGTGTGGCCACAACTAAGTAACATTACAGATATTTTAGTACACCTTGTTCCTTGACTATCACAACAACAAAAATGATAATGTTCTAATACGTTATATGTTTAAATGTCTTCTTCAGCTTCTCATTGTGCGTCCTTCCCGGCAATTATCCCAATGACAGTATCTGGTGGGACCATAAAACTTAACTTCTGCTGGTAAAACCATTAGCAAACGAAATATGCTGAAACTCATTTCAGAAACCGTGTCAACTAAATCAAATAATAAAATGGTTAAATCCGGTCATTTCTTAAGCTAAAACAGATACTTTCCGTTGTTTCTACAGATACTTTCTGTTGTTTCTACAGATACTTTCCGTTGTTTCTTCTCAAAAAAACAACAACAAGATATGCAAAAAGTTAAAAAAAACAACAATAATATCAGAGATGAACATGAGAAAATGAGCATACTCTACACCCAAATTTACACACCATGAAATATAAAAGCACCCACGATTTCAGCTGATAATAAAGCAAATAAATCCCTCTAAATAGTCCAAAAGCTTTTTTTATCTAAGAATCTAAAATTCTTTGGTGTTAACGCTGCTTTTGTTTGTATTTTTGGCAAGTTTTTTTGTGCTTCTTTACTTTTTGTCATGATGCATCAATATACAATACTGACGCATGATGGTGGCCATTCATTTGACGCGACTCATTAAATCAAAATAAATTAGCTGGACTATCTAAGTGTGCAAGGCTTAGGCACAACACTTGTTAAAAAACACCAGAGTAGGCACGAAACAAAAGCATGGCATGGCCTTTCTTGATGCCGATATTGACATTAGCCTCAGCAGCCACAAAGAACACGGTGCCGGGCTTCAGGGTGATTGGCTGAGACTGCGGCTCACCGTTAGCTTCCCCCTCTCCTTTGATGATGATGCAGATGCTGGCACTCTCAAAGCCTTGCAGCTGAAAGCTGGATGTGCCCTCTGGGACCTTTAACAATTCGGGGGGGGGGGATAAATTGTGTAGATTAAAATTAAGCTAAAATTTAAAAAATTTAACTTTCAATTAATTTTAAAATATTATAGAAATACAGAGTTTTAATCAGACCAATAGGTATCTTGCTGTTTGTTCTTCTATTTTTGCCTAATGTTACATAAGAAATTAGCTTCAATGGTCTATTAATTATACACACAAAATATGTGTCAATGAAATAGTATAGTTAAACTTTAATAAAAAGACAAAATACAAGCTGAAGAAATTTTTTTTAATGATTTGGTTTAAAACCTGTTCTTTATCATATGAGGACATTTTTAAAAATGCATCCGAAAGCATTCTTTAGCTGGGTGGCACATCAGCACTTTTTTATTATATTATTTACAAAGACCATGATTTGAAACTAAATCAATAACATAATTCCTACCTCAAACTTGGACACGCCAAAATCTGGGACGGGAGGGTTGAAGATGGTGATGTGAATATTGCTGTGGCTTTCAATCCCGAGAAACTTTGTTCTGCTGACGGGGCGACCAGTGTAGTCCAACATTTCACACAGGGTGTGAACATCAATGTACTTTGGTGTCAAGCCGGCACGAACAACATTGTCTGAACAAGCCATGCATTCCATGCAGTCTGGGAGACAGTGGAACAGATAGTTACAAGTCCAATTTTAAATACAGTTTAGGCATCGTGGCCTTGCAAGCAATTATAAGAAATTTTTTTTTTTTAAATTTAGGCTCAACTAAACCCTAAACAATCTATAAAACTACTTTACATTATGGGATTTCCATATTATAACCAGAGCTAATATAAAATACAACTGTAACGAATCATGTTTCAGTTACCTCCAGACAAATATGCGTGTGGCAAGTTGGCCTCTAAAAACATGGCTTCTCCAGGCTCAAGGTTAACGATGTTAAGGAAATAAATAGCGAAGCATCCCCTGTCTCCTGGGAATTCACTGTCCAGCTTGAGTAAAATATCCCCTTCATATTGCTTGTATTCATTAGCAGATGATTTTTCTGGTACAAAAGAAAAAAATTTGTTACAAAATATTAAGGTACATAAGATTACAAAATTTTGCATGCGTGGTTCATCTTTCGATATTTTACAATTTAATGTAATCTTATTCTTAGTCACGCCATCTGATATTTTTTCCTAGCTCAGTGGTTCCCAAACTTTTACCATTCCCAATGCCCTTGCTGAATATAGGTTTTCCCAAGGCCACCTGGGTTAAATTTCCCAAGTACACTGCATATAACAAAGAACTATTTTTTTAAAGAGTTAGGTTAACAATAAAAAAAATATCACGTATTTAAGATTGTTTGAGCATTCACAGAGCAGAGCTTTCATAATGTTTAACACATTCAAACAGTAAAGTTTTCATAAAGTTTAACACATTCAAACAGTAGAGTTTTCATAATGTTTAACACATTCAAACAGTAGAGTTTTCATAATGTTTAACATATTCAAACAGTAGAGTTTTCATAATGTTTAACACATTCAAACAGCAGAGTTTTCATAACGTTTATCACATTCAAACAGTAGAGTTTTCATAATGTTTAACACATTCAAACAGTAGAATTTTCATTAAGTTCAACATATTCACAACAATCTAAAAGACTTGGTTCAAGTGTGGACACAGATATTTTGACTAGAATTCTCCCCTTGAATGACAATGGATCCACAGTGCACCTGGGGCTTCATCTGAATAAGCTCCTTCAATCCTCCATACCAGCTGGACAAAGAACTATCATCAGTATGGACATCAACACATTTAGTCCACTCCAAATTATTTTTAGATATAGAAGGGGAAAAAAAAAAAGGGGGGGGGGGGGGGGGCTTTTTTGTGTGATTAATTGGGTGGGAAATTTTGTCTGATGCTGGAGTGGGTAACCCTTTAGATTGCAAAATCTACACAGACTTTCTTTATTGGAATTATTTTAAATGGATTAAGGGGCCATCCAAGAATGACGTCACGGAAATTTTTTCTTTTTTTGCACCCCCACCTCTCCTCCCATCATCACAAATTGTCACAAAAAGTTAGACTACCCCCTCCCCCCCAAGACACATCACAAATCTCTGCTAGTTTATATGCATTTTGATTAGCAGTAGTAAATGTTTTTCTGGTAAATTTTTGTGGCGCAACGCTTGTATTGGTAATTTTTTGCTTTGCTTTTAAGAAGTTAAAACATTTCCATTTATTTGGATCAATAAAAGAATCTTATCTTACCTTATCTTAATTAAAGAAATAAAACTATGATAACTAAATTATTTTGACATTTTTAATTTCCTTACAATATAATTTATTCGGATGGGGGTGGGGCGAATGTTTAAACGCTGCGAAAAAGGTTAAGAATCTCTGCCCTGTTGCATTTACTAAAGATACCCCCCCCCCCCCGGCCACCCATTTTTT
>CAXITT010000432.1:558779-592791 GCA_964033795.1 Lymnaea stagnalis
AGGGCAAGGAGGGTGCATCACAGGTCATAGGCGGACCTAAACAGATGAGTTTTAAGGGACTTTTTGAAAATGGACGAGGTTTCACAATGACGGATATGGAAGGGGAGCTGGTTCCAGAACGTGGGCCCATGGAAGCAGAAGGAGCGTTCACCGATGGTCTTAGTTTTGGTTCTTGGGATTGAGAGGGTTCTACTGTCAATGGAAGAACGTAGTTGTCTTGTGGGGATGTAAGGAAGCAACAGTTCAGAGAGATAGACAGGAAAGTGAGGGTCAGTGAACAAGTTGAAGCAAAGATTGGCAGACTTGTATTTGATGCGAGAGGATATTGGAAGCCAATGGAGTTGCCGCATGTGTGGTTGAATGTGATCATGTTTCTTTGATTTAAAAATGAGTCTGCATGCTGAGTTCTGTGCCTTCTGAAGTTTGTCTATGTGGTGTTGAGGAATGCCTGCGAGAAGAGTGTTACAGTAGTCAAATTTTGAAAGAATGAGTGAAGAGACAAGAGTTTTTGTGGCATCAAAGGAGAGGAGGTGTCTAATGGTGCTGATTTTTGTAATTTCGTTATATGCTGATCTGCATATATTCGTGACATGTTTGTCCATGAAGAGGGTGTCTGTAAGCGTGACTCCAAGGTTTCTGGCAGAGGGAGAGAGTGTGATGTCAGAGTTGCCAATAGATATAGAAGAAGGAGCGAATGGAGGGAGAGGTTTGTTTTGAGAGTGGATGAGAAGGATTTCCGTTTTATCATCATTTAGCTTCAGTTTGTTGCAAATCATCCAACGCTTTACATCGTCCACGCACTCCTGTATGCGAAGGATTGTGGCATCAAGTTGATCAGGAAAGCAAGAGTCACTGATTTGAGTGTCATCAGCAAAGGATTGACTGGAAACTGAGTGGTGGCTAATGAGAGATGATAGAGGTTTAGTGTAGAGGATGAAAAGGACCGGCCCAAGGACCGATCCTTGAGGAACTCCAATAGACAGGGCTGAAGGTTTGGAAGAGCGGTTGGAAATAGAGACTTTTTGAGTTCTGTCAGAAAGATATGATTGAAACCAGTTTAAAGCTGAGCCAGTAAGTCCGAAAGAAAGATGAAGGCGGTCAAGAAGAATCTGGTGGTCAATGGTATCAAATGCAGCAGAGAGATCTAACAGAGTGAGAATAGAGAGTTTGCCATCATCCATCGCGCGCAGGAGGTCGCTCATGACTCGGACCAGTGCTGTTTCTGTGCTATGACCAAGTCGGTAGGCGGACTGAGAGGAAGGATAGAGATTGCGAGAGTGAAGATAGTCAGAGAGCTGAGAGAGTATGAGTTTTTCTATGATTTTTGAGAGAAAGGAGAGGTTGCTGACAGGGCGGTAATTCTTGAGTGTGTTTGGATCAAGTGAGGGTTTCTTTAGGAGTGGCAGGACAATCGACCGTTTAAAAATGGGAGGCAAGATGCCAGAGAGAATCGAAGAATTTATGATGGAGGTGAGTGCTGGGAAGAGGATGTCAAGGCATTCTACAAGCAGTGGGACGGGGATCGGATCGAGGGCACAAGACAGTGATCATATTCTCTCAGTGATCATAGATTCTCTCAGTGATCATAGATTCTCTCAGTGATCATAGATTCTCTCAGTGATCATAGATTCTCTCAGAATAAAATAATTCTAATTGTTCTATAAAAGAATAATGTTAAAAATGTCTGTAATTTAGGGATATTCAGTGCAATTCTTTACTACAATATTCTGTCACATTGCTTAAGCCCCCCCCTCCCCTTCCTTGTCACACATTGTCACAAAAATTTGACACGCCCCCCCAGACACGTGACATCATTTATGGATGGCCCCTAAATGAAAGCAATGATTTCGGAATCATGTTTGAATCTAAGTACCTATTACCGGTACTTAACATTTTTCTAAAGGAATATTGCTTCTAGTATCTCAGAAAATATATTTTATTTATGTAGCATTAGGTTAGGTTGAATGCAGAAGTGGAGTAATAAAATTTTACTCAGTCTGTAAAGGTCAATATCAACATACGTAATAAAAAAAGCAAATTCTTTTCATACCGTAAGATACCTTGTCCCATGTACTTTTCAGAAAATGTATACTTGTAAGGGTCACTGAATTCATTTGGTATGAAATTTTGTCATTTTTGACAAGCATATGAAAATGCTAAAAATTTGGCTTGGTGCAATTGAAAAATGCACTTGGGAAGTTACTATAGGGTTAAATCTTTTAACGTTTTGGTAAATTAGTCACGAGATTTATTAACCAAGCTGGTCGATTGGCCTCAACTTACTTAGTGGTATACATTCTGGAGCCAAAACTTTCATACACGATACACACTTTGATCGTTTTTCACCATTGACTTCTGTTGACGTAAAACCATAGTCCAAATAACTGTTAGCACAACTTTTTACATTAACCCTTCTTCACACTCATCCCACAACACTTTCTGGTTAATACCATCTCCAAACACTAAGACAGCGCAAAAACGACAGCTACTTATATGTGGGCAATGAGCATTGAGAAATTTCAAGAAGCTATTAAGACAGTTAATTATTGAAGATTGGATATCTAGAAACAGGTCGGCTTGATGTAGCATCTTACCTTATTAAATTAGAATTTAAATTTTTAATATTTCGCAGCTCAATCACTAATCACCTGCAGCTCCCCAGGGGCACCCACAGTGCACTTTTTGGGAACCACTGCCAAAGTTGTTGTTTTTTTTTAAACTCACTTATAGTGGTGAAGAAAAGAGATTGGGTTAGTGGGAGAATGTACTTAACATACTCAGATCCTTGACTTTTTCAACCAGAGACTTCAAAGCATGACTGATCACTTTGTCATCCCTTTGCATGAGGGCCATGAAGGCATCTTTCATGGCTTCACGGTGAAGTGGCATGTCCATGGAATGACTTGCTGTTAACAGTTTGCATGCTTTCTCCCCAACAGCTTCTCGGAATTCATCAACAGCTGAAGTAAAAAAATAATTAAAATTAAGTTGACTTAATGGCTAAAAATCACTAAGCACCTCACCAGTATGCTTTTGTGAACAAGATTTGTGTTTTATTACATTGTACAAAATGAAACAAACCTAATCCCGTTGCTATCATAGTTCGACTTCAGCACGCACAAAAAATCCTAAAAAATAATGTCTGTTTTTATAAAGGTTTCCCGTCGTTTGTATTTAATGAAAAATCTTAAGCACAATACTAACTATTCTGCAGCCCTAAAAATAAGGTAAGTGGCACATAAATATACAGCAACGTATATATATAAGACCACTTATTATTATTATTATTATATATCTCATACCAATTGTAAAAAATTTTTATCAATTAGATCATATAAATTAGATGTTATTAGGAAAGCTCCAGGGTGAAATGCCATGAGCAGACATAACGAGCCATTTTTGGAAACTTGGCTCACCACCACCAGAGCTCGGTGTCCAGTCTGATCCTCTATTTTGACAGACTTATTAACAACGGGTCAAACCTCGGGGTTGCTAACTATACACCAGTGTGTAAATTTAAGGGTACTTGGTTGTTGTTGTTTAAATAAATTGTGTGCCTCTTAAAAGTAGAATGAAGAGACCTACTTTGTAGATAATGGGCTACATCTTTAATGGGCCTAAAGCCACACAAGCCGGTGAAGGGGGTCAATGCTATTGCCATCTCAGGTTTGTGGTTAGGATCTTTGTACAAATCTGGGTGTTTTTTGTGGAGAAGCTCAGCGTGAACCTTTAAAAACAAGTAGATAAGAATTCCTAGGTATAAAGATTACCAGAATTTTCAACATTTTTTTTCTATAAAAATGGGACATAACTTAGGATGTATCTCAAAACACTTGAGCAATAATGATCAGTATTTGACATAAGAAGCATATTTCATTTCTTAAAAAACAAGTTAAATTTTAAATTCGGAGCTGTGATTGAAATTACATACCTTATTTGGATGAGCTTGAATGGACAGTGAAGTTCTAACTGACAAAACTTTAAAAAGGAAGGGTAGACTCCCTTTGAAGTAAGACCTGACCTCAGGACCCAATTGCTCAGGATGTTGCTCGAGCCATTGTGAAAGTGGAACATCTTCTTTACCTGGGATACTTACTATGGAGGGTCCATTTGGATGGGTTCCCATCCAAAGCTGAAACATTTTATCCAGTAGTAGTAGTCATGAACATCAAATTTTCCATCAGTGTATTCTTAACGCTTTTTTTTTTCAAAGAAAAATTATGAAATAATTAACTTTTTTTCCCTAACAAATTATTGCTATATTTTCTAAATAAATATAATAATGGAAGATTAATACATTTTAATGCAGTTTTATTCTTTATTCGTGACTTGTGAAGATGTAAGTATATTTATTAATTTGTAGAGTAGTATATTCTGTGAGATATTGAGTCTAAAAAATATTCCTTGTTCACAGAGATAAGCAAAATACTCAGCAAGCTTACTTGTCCAATTGCTTTAATAACTTTGCTGTACATTTTTTTTTTTTTTTAAATTTTTTTTTTTTTTTTTTTTACACCTTTTTTAAAATTGTGGTTTTTTTTTTTTTTTTCTTTTTTTAATTTCTTGTAATTAGTTTTTTTTTTGTTTTTTTATTTTTTTTTATCCTTGTTTACAGAGATAAGCAAAATACTCAGCTAGCTTACTTGTTCAATTGCTTTAATAACTTTGCTGTACATTTTTTTTTTTTTTAAATTTTTTTTTTATTTTTTACAGCATCATTAAAATTGTGGATTGATTTCTTTTTTTCCTTTTTTAAGTCCTGTGAAATAGTGTATTTTTCGGTTTTTACATTTTTCTTTGACCTTAAATGATATTATGCTTCCATTTCATTAAAATTTTGCCATTCGAGTGTCACTAACCATACAAATATGTGTGGCTTCACATTACAAATTTGAAAAAATTATTTCAAACTTTCTAAAACAAATTAAAACCTCAGCGTAAGGAGCGTCAGGATCAACCACAAAGTCGGGGTCAACACTTGACTTGAGCTTCGCCACTTCACTGTCTTTTCCTATTTTTCCCCAGGCATACTGCTGTACTGCACATTTTAGTTCAAAAACTGTAGAAAAATGATATATTGAATACTGTTGTAAGTATAATTTTTTCCAGGCTTATACTTAAATTAAGAAGTTTTAAGTCCTATTGTTCACTTTCTTGTATTTTAAATTATTAAGCCTATAATTTGAAAAATGGATTGATTTTGTTCAATATTGTTTCTTTTATTAAAATAAGGTGTCTAATTTGAATAATAATTACAATCGCCTATTGCAATGGTGTAAAAAAATGTAAAGATTCAATAGGTTATTTATAGTATAACTTATACACAATACTAACAACAGGATTTTCGTGAGACTCATTGCATTAAAACTTGAAAGTGGTTCACCTTTATTTTTAGTATGGCATTGTTGGACTCATTATTAATTTTTTGTTTATCTACCCCTTAAGCGTCGATTGTGAAAAAATCATGTTGTTCAGGTTTAAAGTTCTATTTATAATACGGGTATTGTTTTATTCTTTTATTAATGTATAATGTATGAAAAGAAACCAGTTTGAGTTTATATCCTCTCCAAGAAAATGATTGTGGGACATGACCAATATGAAGGTAAAATATTGCAGCTTTCGTTTTGTGCATAACTGTTTTTTCAGTTTTCACTTTGCGCGCATCCACATATTTTCAACAGTCTTTGTGTGGACACCAGACACCAGTATCATTTGGATTGAATTTTTTTTTTAATGAACAACAACTGAGTATTTGTAGATTTTGTGTCTTATCTGATTTATGTTTGCATAAGCCGCACATCCATCTGATACAAAAAGTGAGCCTGGAATGATATAGCATTATACACTCCTTGTAATGTGGTGATCGCATGTCGGTCTGGCACTTCAACAAGAAAACAGCACCAACAACTCTCTCACTCTCTTTCAAAATTCAAAGCCATGGAAAACCCAGTGGCCCTCTCCACTGTACTATTAAGGGACATCAATAGAAGAATAACCGTTAAATAGCAATTTAAATAGGAACAACAAGATTTTTTTCATAACCATAGCCATAACCGACGCTGAAGTGGTAGATTACCTATATTATATAAATTTGTAGGACTGTAGGCTGTAGACTGTAGACATAATATAATATAATCTAGGCCTACTGTTTGTTACTATTGATATTACAATATGTTATAACATTGTAGTTGCATTGGCCTTCCTAAATATAATTTCTTATTTAAATTTAAAAACTATAAAAATTAAGGGCAAAACCATTAGTGATGAAACGGTGTGTTAATGTTAGTTTTGTGTAGTGTAAGCTTCCAAAGCATTTACTTGAAGTTAGTTAGTTGGGGACTCCAAAATAAGTACTTATCTTCAATCTAATTAAAGATTAATGCAGAGTCCATGTGCATTTCTAGCTTTCTAATAAGTGATATTTGATTATAATTGTACTGATAAGACGTTGTAATATTTTTTTAAATATATTTGATGAAATTAAAAAGATTTTCTCACCTTGAGGACTAGCCATTTTTTCTTCCGAAAATACACGGAGACAAATAGCAATGCGTTGTTGACGGAAATAAGTGTTTTCTTGATGAAAATAAACGTACTTAACCGCAGAATTTAGTGTTGGTGTACATTCGCCTTTTTAATGATAATATTTACGTCATATGCAGTGTCCACCTTTCCTTTAAGTAAAATAGTTGCTTTTAAACAAATATTTTAACCCCATCCGAAACTTAATTTATTACTTAATGGGATGTCTTGGTGTCAACATAAATAACTATTAAGAAGAAGCACCGCAATGTGCCTAGAATTACGTTCTCTCTCATCCATTTTCATGCCTGTACTGTATATAAACATCAATTCATCCCACAAAGGTTCAAGATTCTTCTTTGTCTCATTTGCTCCAAGTTAAGTGGGGCATAGACCATTCGCAGATTCCATTTATCTCTAGTCTCAGCTTTTTTTTCCCAGTTCATTCCCCTTGTTACTAGTCCTCTCCATCTCTCTTTCTCTATCATTCACTTGATCATTTGTTCTGTGGTCTTCCTCCTTTTTCCTAAAACTCTACCCTGTAGATTCCATGACAGAGACTCTCTAATAGTATTTGATTTTGGTTTCCTTGGTGTAAGAGTAAGGTCGAACTCTCTCTATGTCAGTGTTTCCCAACTTTTTTTTTCTCTGCCTGAGCACCTTAAAAGGTTGAATTCCCCACTCCCCCAAATCCCATCTGGCCTTGCACCCTCCCTCCTTTTGAACTGAAAATCCCCCCTCCCCAACTAAATGACCCCCCCACTAATCATAATACCCCAAATTGGAAAACTGCTATATTTCCTTCTACATTTGAATGTAATGTTTTCAATTTTGTTTTTCTCATTGATTGCATTTCCAAAATGTATTCAGTTTTAAATCCTCCACTCTCTTTCTCTACTATGGTTTGAATGTTTGCATAGGTGCCAACCTCATTACATGTACTAAAAAAATAAGCAAATAAAGCCAATAAAACTATATGAGCAGCAACAAAATTTGAGGCTATTTCGGTTGAGGCAATAAAAGTAATTAGGTTAAACAACTATTTACACCAGTTGAGTTACTGCAGGAGGTGAAAGTTCAGGTATTTCTTGATTGCTGGAGGAGAGAATGTTGTAAATTTGCCACTAGAACCCAACTAAAACAATATAGTTTAATTACTTTATCTGTAAAAAGGTAATAAATATAAAAAATATGTTTTTTTTTTCAATTCCCAAAAAATATTGATGCCACATAGATTATTATTATTGTGTAGCCTATATTAAAGTAATTATTATTATTATTGTTCGCCCTTCACATGCGAAAATGACAAAGGTAATATTCTACTTGAGTAGTAGCTTTAATTTGAGCTGTATTTTCTTTAAAGTGAGGGAGAGTTGCACAATTTGTTAGCCTCACTCTCTCATCCTTGCCTGTTTGATCCAATGGCAAGATTTAGTAAAGAGGACTGAATATAGGCTAGGATGCAGTAGGACACCAGTTGGTTTTTGTGTTTCACAGAGCCTTTTATGAATTCCAAGTTGCAGGATTTGTTGAGAAATCTGATATCAAACCCAGAGACAGAAGTGGTATTACATTGACACAATGAAAAAAAAGTATATAAGGCAATAGTAATAACAACTCTCCAATACTGATGTAAAGTGAACTATCCAGATGGATATCAACCTGAACTCATGGGGAAACACTTGCTTTGGATAGCACAAGCTGGCGAGGCAGACTCACTGTTGGAGCACACTCTTCAGAGAATAGATGCACTACTCAAGCCCAAAGAAAGGGCAAAAAGAAAAGCTGAAGTGCCCCCAATGACACAAGGCCCCCAAACTCTTGTTTCACACATGCAGACAAGCTTTCCAGGCATTAATAGAACTGAAAAGCTACCTGGCGTGATAATCGTATTAATAATAGGCAACTATAGCCTTGTTCATATTTAAATATGGAGGAACATTTTTATTACTAGTTCAAGTCTAAGTTTGTCAATTTTAAAAAATACCTAGCCATAAATTGTGAATCCCCTCTAACTTTGTGCTTATGTTGGCATATTAACCTGTAAACTGATGACAAATAACACCACAGGCATCACCACTGAAATTAAGGTCGGGGAGGAAAGACTAGAGACTGTAGGCTGCTTCAAATACCTCGGAGCAATAGTCTCAGAAGAAGGCTCCAAGCCCAAACTGATGTCCAGGATTGCGCAGATTTCAACAGCACTAATGAGGCTCAAGAAAATATGGAGGGACAAAAATATAGCCCCCAGCACCAAAATCAGGCTGATGCGCTCATTAGTCCTCTCCATTTTCCTGTCTGCCTGCGAATCCTGGACATTAACTAACAGCAGATCTTGAAAGGAAAATAAAGGCGATGGAGATGAGATGCTTCAGAAGCATTTTTGGCATCTGCTATAGGGACCATATATATCTCCAATGATACAGTGAAAAACTCCGCCGTAGCCGGTCCCAAGCCCGGGTGAGAAAGGAGGAGGGTTGGGCGAAGGGCTAGCAACCCTTCCCTGTAAAAAAAGCCCTGCTACAAAAACACAAAGAAAGATTTCAAAAGGAAGCTCGGACCTTGGAAAGGATGGGTCTCCTAACAGAGAATTAATGAAGCTGGGTGGCCAAAGCCAACTGGAAACCAACCGGCGGACAACCATCCTCTCCACTAGGACCACCACCAGTCTAGGAACATGGAACGTAAGGACCATGTTCGAAACTGGAAAAACTGTCCAAGTTGCTGCTGAAATGCAAAGATACAAACTAGCCATCTTGGGAATAAGTGAGTCTCGATGGATAGGCTCAGGTCAGATAAAGCTCAACACAGGGGAACTGCTGCTATATTCAGGCCACGAAGATGAAAATGCGGCGCACAACCAAGGAGTGGCACTCATGCTTTCCAGAACTGCCCAGAACGCACTTATAGGGTGGGAAGCGCATGGTTCCCGTATAATCACGGCAAGATTTAAGACCAAAAAACGAAAAATCAATATGGACATCCTACAGGTGTACGCTCCTACCAACGATAGTAAAGAAGAGGACAAAGAGGATTTCTACAACAGACTGCGAACCCTGGTCCAAAGGTGTCCTAAGAGCAATATGGTTATACTCATGGGCGACCTAAATGCGAAAATAGGCAGCAACAATAAAGGCTATGAAGAATGCATGGGAACACATGGTATGGGAGAGATGAATGAAAATGGTGAAAGACTAGCAGATCTATGTGCTACAATTGGACTAGTCATCGGAGGAAGCCTCTTCATGCATAGAAATATCCACAAGGCCACATGGATTTCACCAGATATGTCAACGGCTAACCAAATTGACCATTTCTGTATTTGCAATAAGTTTAGACGGTCGCTCCAAGATGTTAGGGTAAAAAGAGGGGCAGATGTAGCCTCAGACCATCATCTAATTATTGCCAAATTAAGGCTGAAACTGAAAAAGAACTGGACAAGCGAGGGAAGCAAGCGCCAACATTTTAACATCAACCTCTTGAAAGATGAGTCCAAGCTAAAGGAGTTTAAACTTACCATCTCCAATAAGTTCCAGATCTTACAGGAACTAGGCAATGAAGAAACAATTGACAAAAACTGGAAAGAAATCAAAGAGATATTCACGACTACCTGTGAAGAAGTGTTGGGCCCTAGGCAACAAACGCATAAAGAATGGATTTCGGCTGAAACCATGGAAAAAATCCAATATAGGAGAAAGAAGAAGGCAAATCTAAACAATAGCCGCACCAGAACCGAAAAGGCCAGAGCATCAACAGAATACTCAGAAGCAAATAAAGAAGTTAAACGTAGTATAAGGACAGATAAAAAGAACTACATAGAAGGATTAGCAAGTGAAGCAGAGGAGGCTGCGTACCATGGAAACACAAGAGAATTATTCAGTACAATCAAAAAGTTATCTGGAAAGTTCAACAATCCAGTGAGACCAGTTAAAACTAAAGATGGGAAATCAATACCTGATGAAGAGGGTCAGAAAAAAAGATGGATAGAACATTTTGAAGAACTCCTCAACCGGCCAGCACCACAACACACACTCAACATAGAGCCAGCGGAAAAAGATCTAGAAATAGAGTGCAGCACACCCACAAAGCAAGAAATATGCAGAGCAATTAAACAACTAAAGAAAGGCAAGGCGGCAGGTCCTGACAGAATACCGACAGAAGCCTTGACAGCAGATATTACGTCTAGCACTGAAATGCTACACACACTATTCAAGAAAATATGGGAGGAGGAACAGATACCGGCTGAATGGAAAGAAGGACACCTCGTTAAGCTCCCGAAGAAAGGAGACCTTAGTTCTTGTTCTAACTATAGGGGAATAACCCTGCTGTCGATCCCAAGCAAAGTATTCAACAGAATGCTGCTAAACAGAATGAGGGAGGCAATAGACATCAATCTTAGGGACCAACAAGCAGGGTTCAGAAAAGACAGATCCTGCACAGACCAGATTGCCACACTGAGAATTATTGTGGAACAATCTCTGGAGTGGAACTCGTCACTATACGTCAACTTCATTGACTATGAGAAGGCTTTTGACAGTGTCGACAGACAGACTCTGTGGAAGCTGCTTAGACACTACGGGGTACCACAAAAATTGACAGACATAATTAAGGCTTCTTACGAAGGACTATCGTGCAGAATTGTCCACGGCCAGCAAACAACGGCGGCTTTTGAGGTACAGACCGGTGTCAGACAGGGGTGTCTGCTCTCGCCTTTCCTATTCCTGCTGACCATTGATTGGATAATGAAAATGTCTACAGAGCAGAAGAGAAATGGTATTCAGTGGACACTATGGAAACAACTTGATGACCTGGATTTTGCGGATGATCTGGCCCTAGTATCACACACACAGCAACAGATGCAAGAGAAAACCAATTATGTAGCACAGTACTCTGCTTGCATCGGCCTGAACATCCACAGAGGAAAAAGCAAAGTCCTTAAAATAAATACATCAAGCAACACACCTATAGCACTGGAAGGAACAAACCTTGAGGAGGTGGATAGCTTTACATACCTCGGCAGCATCATTGACATACAAGGAGGGACAGACGCCGACATAAGAGTGAGAGTTGGTAAGGCAAGAGCGGCATTTAACCAGCTAAAAAAGGTCTGGAGCTGCAGCAATTTGACCCTCCAGACCAAGGTCAAGGTATTCAACACCACAGTGAAACCTGTCTTGCTATATGGGGCAGAAACATGGCGAACAACAGCAGCTGGTTCAAAAAAGCTACAGACCTTTATCAACTCATGTCTCCGAACGATTTTACGAATCCGCTGGCCCACCGTCATCACCAACGAGGATCTCTGGCGGCGCACACAACAAGAACCAGTGGAAGAGTTAATCTGCCAGCGCAGATGGAGATGGATTGGCCACACCCTCAGAAAGCCCGCATCAAGTATCACGAGACAAGCCCTGACTTGGAACCCCCAGGGTAAGAGAAAAAGAGGTCGACCCAAAACAACTTGGAGAAGGGAACTGGAGGCAGACATCAAAAAGAGTGGGCACAACTGGGGACAGTTGGAGAGGCTTGCCCAAGACCGGGATGCCTGGAGAGCCTTTGTTTGTGGCCTATGCCCCAGACGGGACGACAGGCGATGATGATGATGATGATGATACAGTGAAAGAAAGGATTCGCCAGGAAATTGGGGAGTACGATGACCTACTGGGGACTGTGAAAAAACACAAACTACAATGGTACGGCCACGTAACAAGGAAACAAGGGCTTGCCAAAGAAATATTGCAGGGCACCACAAGAGGAGGGAGAAGAAGAGGAAAACAAAGAAAAAGATGGGAGGATAACATCAAAGAGTGGACAGGACTAACACTGGGCGATGCTGTGCATAGTGCAGAAGACAGAGACAAATGGAGGATAGTTCACATGTCATCTGTGGCGCCCCAACAGTCCAAGGACTAAGGGACATGATGATGATGATGAACCTGTAAACTTTATATTTTTCATGTAAACCTTGTACATACCATGTGAACCTACTCCAATTTTAAATGACAAAAACACAAACAAACCCATTATGAAGCATCTTTTCAAGCTGAAAATATATTTTCTTTAATAAAAGAAAAAAACACAATCCAACTGCTGGTTTTTTTTTTGGTCTTTATTTTAACAACCTCATAAGTAGCCATTCACAAAACCAAAATTATTAAGCAAATAAACTGCATCAAATCTCCTTAATAATTTAAAATGCCAACAATATTCTGATTCATCCTTAAAGTAACAAACACAAAAAACAAATGTGTCAGAACTCCTGACACAGAAAAATAGTAATAGCATTATAAATCATATCATGGAATAAATGAAAAATAGGAAACATTATATGTCAATTAATTTACACATTCCTGGAAACAAAGAAAAGTTGACAGTCATGGGCTCAACAAATCTGGTACATTGTATTTACATTATATGCAATGGTTTACACATGCTATCTTTGGATAATAAGATAAACGAGAATTCTTACAGAGATAGACAACACAAAAAATGATAAAACATTGATTGTGCCATTATTCTGATCTCAGAATATGCAATGAGAAAAAGAGAGAGAACAATACTGCTGACCATGAGTAAAGAAAAATAATGAAGGCTACAAAAGAAAATTTCTGTCAAAGATGTGCAGGTGTTCCGGTTTTTGTTGTTTTATTTTTTTTTAGAGAAAAAGTCCATGCAACACTGGATAAAAGTTTTTAAATGCACGGAAAATGAGTATTTTAAAGATTTAGAATGTAATGAAAACAATCATTGTGTTGGCTCATTGGTCAGAGTTGGCGTAATAAAAATATTTGAGACTCTGCATAAATTATTCCATTACCATGGAGTGGCTGAACAGCAGTAGCCATCAAGTATAAAGTGAATGCAAAACAAGAAGCATCACATGAACTTTCATTATAGACTTAATTTTAAAACATTTAACAATGTTTCTTAGCTTGCGGGCTGTAAAAAAAATTTAAAAATGAGGCGGTGGGCACGATTGGGCCTTCACATCATAGTTCTTCAACCTTTGACCTAGGTGAACAGAAAAACTGACATAAAATAAATAATAGTTCATCAGACAATGAGATATCAAGGATTTGGTACAGGTCCCCCTTTCTGTAGAGCAGTGAAGATCCACCTCCTTTCAATGGCAGCTCCCACACCAATGATTTCTTGCTCGAATATCGATGGCATCTTCTCCAGCAGGTCTTCAACTTCTCGTGTCCTTACTGAGATGAGCTGGCGTAAATAAGACCACAGGTAATCAACGGTAGCTCCATTAGGGTGCACTTGCAGGAAACAAGAAATAAGACCTGGACAAAAACGATATGTGGAAAAAATACCAAGTTTTAACATTAAAAAATGGTGAAAATATACATATGACAACTGGTTTAGACTTCTTTCTTGAGTATGTAAATGTAAATAATTTTTGTAATTAAAAATGTTAGTAGAAAATATTAGTTCCCAAAGTGAATATTGGTATATGTCAAATAACTCAAACCCCCACCTTAAAGGTAAAAGAAATTCAAGTGTTTTACAATATAAATATAATTAGAGCATAATCAAAAATATTTGGATCAAAGCAGTTGCAGCTTATCAAAAGAATGATACAAGGTAACATTTTTTTTAAAAATGAAATTCATTAGGGCAGATTAAATGAAGAAGAATTTAAATTACCAGATATGCAAACTTTTTAAAACTTAAGTAAAAACAAATATTGTTAACGTGCCTATCATTTTTGCCTCCTTGTCAGTGAGAGACAGACCCGAGCTGCTTACAGTTGATTCCTCCCTAATAGATTTTGCAACACTGCTTTCGTCATCCTGTGAGGACTAACAAAATGTTCAATCTTTATATATAGGATTTTCTTTGCTATAAACACATTTAAACATTTTCTTAATCACCATAATTTATTTACAAGATGAATTATAATAACTATTTCCTAGAAACTGAATGAGTAATAAGGCTTATGGAAACATGAGATGTGTTTCTGGGAATACCGTACCCATATTATAGATTACATATAACTGCTTTTTCTTAACAATGTGGAATATAGCCAGCAGTTAGTTCAAGGGCCTGGTCCTCCATTTGTTCATTTTGCTTATAGAGACCTCGCTTTTTTTTTTGACAATGGCTGCCACCCCTGCAATATTTTCTGGATCCTTTACTTTTGACAACTTGGCATTAAATGAGCAAAGTGTAAAAGGAAACCATCAACTCTGAGTCAACAAGTGCAACCAGTTATGTGGTTAGCTTAAAAGATCCAATTTTTCACTGATCACCTGATCAGTGACTAAAATGCCTGTGTAATAACAACAAAATCCTGCTATCCCTGCTAAAATAAAAAGAAAAAGACTTTTGAATTCATAAACCACCTTTTATACATTTCATGGTAGAAGACTACACAACTCACTTTGTCTTCGCTTTTCTTACTGCCTTCTTCTTTCTCTGTTTCATCTCTCTTCTGTTCTCTCTCCATCTCAAGTTTGGCCACTGCAGCTCTCTGGGCTATCAGTTGCTACTCAGATAAAAAGGATATAAAAAAAAAAAATGTTAAATAAAATTGAACTTGACTTTCTTTTTTTAAAATCTCAGTGCAATTTAGGATGATGAAAATGTAAATTTAAGTTTTAAGGCCATCACCCCCTAAGAACAAATACTAATATTTCTTTTCTGGGGCAGAGAAATAAAAAAAAATCACCTGCTGCATTCCTTGTAAGGCATTTTGTAATGCCTTGATTTGTTTGTCCTTCTCTTCCACTTCTGTTTTCCATTCCTGTCTAACCATGTCCACTTCGTTCTTAAATGCTTCCATCTGGCACTTGAGGGAATCATTCTCTTCTTTAAGTTTCTGACTCTCTGGACTGTCTGAAAGTGTGTTGTTGTTTTTTAATTTTTTTTTTAAAGAATCATTCTTATTTCCTTTATTTACTGTTTAGTGATATCTGTTTTAGTCAGTTTTATGATACAGGTTTAAAGAACAAGATTGAAATGTTTTGAAGATTACTTTAACTACACACTGCCAGGCTTTAGTTATGAACATAAACATTGTCTTCTTTATTGATTCAGAAGTTAAAATAATTCTGAATAGCTGTTATTGTTAAGAATGTGATGTAATACCAATAATGAATATCTTTGTCCTAAAGTATAACAAGAAAAGCTGTCCCAGAAGATACAAGTTATAGAAAGAAATACCTCCAATGTTAGTTGAAATTTTTGTTTAATATGTGGATGCATTTCACAATTTGATTGCTGATTATAAATGATACATTGACAACAAGAGACTTTAAATGGTAGAAGAATTGCAGAGGAAGAAAACTACCATACAAATAGATGAATGTTGCATTCATTTTGAAATCTTCAAGTTGATGAGGACAAACAATTAGAGAACATTTCCTGGGCTCTCCTTCTCCACAACACCACAGTAAGTTACTCTTTCACAACATTTCATTACCTGTAACACAGTGAGCTCCAGTCTTCCTTTTCTTGGTCACGGGACCAGAGTCCTCATCGTCAGAGAAGTCCATATCTTCACCCACATCGTTGTTCTTTGACTCAGGTTCTTCATTCTCTCGCAGTTCCTGGAGGTGGACAAAATTTGTTTGAGAAACTCTGCTTCTAATCTAGCTCAATTTTAATTTATGATGAAGTGTGGGTCCCAAAATTCTTTATTAATTTTTTTTTCACAAACTCGTGTAAAAAAAAATATCCCAGTAATTAACAGGTGTAAGTTGTCTCATTTATTTATATGTTCATGTTGTTTCATATTTTATCATAAAGCAATACAGAATACATTACATAGAACTGAATTTTTTTTTTAAAATTTAGTTTCCCCAGCTCAATTTGAAATACATTACCAACAAAAACCTTTTTTTTTTAAAATTAATACATTGCAATATGTGATTTACAATAATATAACAGCTTTCATAAAAGTAAAATGAGCACACAAAAAACTTAAGGTTACATAACTTATTACTAAGTATTCAAACCTGTGCATTTTGTGGTCACATCATTATCAGATCTATTTCTTACCAGTTCCTTTTGAAGAACAAACTTCATTTGATTAGAAACTTCCATTTCTTTTTGTGTTTGAAGCACAATGCCCAGTGCTATTTAAAAACTCAGAATTTACAGAGAAATTTTAACACTTTTATAAAAACAAAAATTGGCCTTGCACTGATGCTTTTTATTACCATCATTGATCAGTTTTCTGTAGCTTCTGAATCCATTTAGCCTTGTTAAATTTTGAAAATGACATATAATTTAATATTGACATGGGACTGCGTTCAAGCCGTGTCAAGCGCATTAATAATGGCACAAGGTGTGTTTAGGCTTGAAAAAAAGACAGGGCAGTTACATATTTGTTTGACCTGAAGGATTACAGAAGGAATGGTCTCAATGCTGGTTGTTAAAGGGTAGATAGACAATTTTCTTAAATCCTCTTTACCAATGAAATATATGGAATAGTTACCATTATTTCATCAGATTTCTTCACTTCCAGTTTTAGGGTACTTCTAACGACCAACATTGTGATAATCCCTTCTGTGAGCCTCTCTTACCAGAAATGGGCATAATGCAAGCTTGTGAAGACTCTCACTACAAATTCATCCGAATAATTCTCTGTATATTTTATCTATCTGTCTGCACATTGATAGGCAGTTCAAGTTGTAAATCAATCAATTTTAACATCTCTCTATCAAGTTTTGAAACAGGAACTATAAGCCAAGTTTTAAGATTTTTATAATTGCCTCCCTTTGTTTTCCCACACACAAAAAATACATTAGTGCACTAGCATCTTGAATGAAGTTTTATTTTCCATCACTTACCAAATTTTTAAACTATTAATAATTGGACTATTATTATACCATTATATTAATTTACCTAGTCAACTATCATTGTCCACTGATTAAGTTTGCACCTTTTAATGTGCTTGATTTTTGTTAAGGTGGATAATTATCAAAAACTGACATTTTAAAGATACATTTTTTTCTGGATACAACATTCCTTCTTCTGAACTAATATGTTCTTACAAAATGTAAAATGTGGTATTATTACCTAGCTTCTATTAAGTTCTATTACTCAAACTTACCTTGCTCTAGCATAGAAAATCATATTTTATAATAAACCAAAAAGCAATTCTAAGACAATTTTATTACCTAATGGGAAGACACCAAATAAGGCTTAAATTACTATTACTACTATAACTTTTGAAATAGAGCTTTTTGAATCTTGACCAAACCATTGACAAAAGTCGCACAAAGTAAAGGAGCTGCTGTGTGCTCTTTCTCTGTCTTTAACACCTGTACTCACCTGCTACACTCAAATACTTTCTTTTTATCTTATGCACATATTAGGGTCATTGTTAAAACGCCAGCAGCTCTTTTGCTTTCTTCTAGAAATTACTTTTTTTTTTTTTTTGACATAGCAATGCTTTACAAATAATTCCTCTGGTTTAAAAACAAACCATTTTGAAGTAAAGAATTTCCTATTCATAAAGACTTATAGCTTTTTAAATTTGTTTTTTTTAAAGTTATATTTTTGGAAGTTTGTAAAGCAGTGCTTATAACTAAACAAGGCAAATCAAAAACAAGGCATTGACATTGGTTCATCTATTTACAACATGTATTTGCTATTCAAGAGGCAACTTGTTAGCTTCAATTAATTCTCACAATTTCTAATAAAGTTCAGTTTTTATCCGAATAGTCTGTTTCATCTTAGAAGTAACATTTCCATAGATGAATAGTTAACTAATTCAATTTTTATTAGAATAGCCTGTTTGATCTAAGTTGTAACATTTCCTTAGATGAATAGTTCACTAGATGTCCTCAACCTTTTATTTCTTTAAGGAACCCTTATAATTAAAGCCTGCATGGGTACTGGTTTATGATGCTACTTTATGCCAATTTCCCCCAACAAGCCACAACAGAGACAATAAAATAGTAAACTTGATAAATTCAACAAACAAAATCATAAACTAAAATTTATAAATATGGGAAAAGAAATCCTCATGTATTTGTTTGTGTTGCGTTTTTTTATTTTAATTTTTTACAATATACAAAGTATTTAAAATAAATTAATCATCTACTTGATTGGGCCAACCTCCTATTGACCAAATGAAGCAGAATCAAAGTAATAATTTATGTTTCTTAATTTCTAATAATGAACTCAACCCTGCCATCTACTCATCAAATTTCTTCCTTTTTTAAATAATAAAATTTCTCCCAAGAATATAGATATTTCCCTACATGGAAGCCCTCTAAAAAAAATTCAATGCCTTGTTCTTAATGCCCGAGTTTTGACAGTTACTCTACCTGTGCCTGGCGTTGCCAGGTATCAATATTCTTGCGTTGAGCCTTGGTGAAATGGTCCCAGCACTTTTGTTTGTGGGCTGCCGCCAGTACACGCTCTACCTGACACACTGAATGTGGGAGGGGACATGTAGAGGCCATGGAAACACTGTGCAACAATGGCTAGCCATTGGTAGATTGTTTACACTCACAATTAACAGTAACAAAAAAAAAACACCAAAAAATCACCTGCTCATTCCGATGAGAACCACTGGTATAAATAAGACTTCATGGTAAATTATGGATTCAGTTATACTTTTGAGTATTATCAAACAGACTATTAGCCATCAGATGTCTCGTTTCATTGAAGAACTAAATAATATAATTAATTTACCAATTGATCTGAGTGAGAAATTAATCATAAAACCTCACAAAATTTCCTTAAAGAAAGTTCTTTTATTTGTTTCTCCTTAACAGATGTTGTTTCCAAAAAAATGTTTTTGAGTACCAGTGTCCAAGAATTTCCATCTTCTGTCTTTTTGATAATCAGCATCTCTAACAGCTCTTACCAATTCAACTATTCTAGTAGAACTTGAACTCTCTCCTATTCCATTAATTCTTATATTTATCATAGCAAAAAGTGTTGCCAAACTAAACATATCATGTTCATCTTTTTTACCTTACACCCAAAAAAAGGTCAACACAATAAAGTAGCACAGAGTTAATACAATGAATTCTTTTTAGGGGTAAGGTTAAGATAAAGAAAATGTACAGGTATGTAAAGATACCCAAGCTGCATCTTTAATTATTTTTGTATTGTTGTTGAGCCACCATTACAACCACAAAGTAAAGCCAATGAAAAGTAATTTAAGATGAGCATGAATGAAAAGTTGTGCACCCGTTACAGCCACATTAACAGGTAACCAATGCCATAACTTTCTTTTCAAAGTTATAATAGGGTCTTTTCTTTTTTTCTTTTTTGAAGATAGTGTTTGTTAATTAAGAATACAAATTTTATATTTTTGTTTCCCATCAAAGAAAATTATGGTGCTTGATACCTTCACTATATCTTACCTCTTACTCAAGACAAACAAAAAAAAATGTTTAAGTACAACAAAAAATATATTTTTAATGTATTATGGCCAGTGTCAAAACTATATCTATTCCGAGACTTTCAGAAAGATTACATATTTTTTTTTATATTACTGATGATTCATCGACTTTGTTGGGGCAAGACATTCCTGATTAATTTTAAGTGTTAACTTCTATAACACTTTTCTCAATAAGGCTCAATCCACGGCTCGCTAAAGTGTAAATAGATTTTTGTTTTTCAATCACTGACTTCAGGAATGGAACCTAATTTTGACTTTACTTATTGTTTCCAATTGATATCTGGGTAAATAAACAAAGTATAGCCAACCTCTTGACTTCCAACTTTGTGAAAAATCTGGAGTTCAAAATGTGCCGTCTTTATGAATACCCCATACACAAAAAATTGCAAGCTTCTAACATATCTACCTGTCATACAAGTGTAGTCCGTGGAAGATTCTTACCAGATATTTTTTTTTTTACTCTTCAGGATTTATTCTGCCTACTTTTACTTTGTGGAGGAGTGGATCATCATTTCCTGGAACCTTGAATGCCACAACCAGAGTGAAATCATCTCTTAAAAAGATATGAGCTGCACATGCAAAAAATGACAGGTACTTACACTGTGCACCAATGCCTTGAACTCTCTGCTGAAATTGAAGTTTGTAATGTTCATACTCTTCTTGCACTGTCATTTTCTCATTGTTCAGCCGTCTGACGTGACTTTGAACATTCTGGACCATGGAGTAAAAATTTGTTGAGGTGCGGCGGTTGCACTCTCCTCTTTCTAGCCAAGTGATCAGCAACTGAGAAGCCTTGGAGAAGTTTTCATCAGCTGAAAAAATATCAGTAATAAAGAAAAATGAACAACTATTTTCTTTTTATTGCAAAATCAAAGAAAAATTAGTTATCTAAAACAGGGGAAAAAAGTGATTGTTAAATGATCCTCACTGCCTTAATTTATTTTATGAATAAAATCAAATTCAACTGATAACAGTGTATTTTATTTCACTGCATGTTATTGAATTTTATTTCATTTTACAAAATTTTATTTAACTTTTATTTCATTTTAATAAAAGTTATTTAATTTTATTTCATTTTTGATTTCTGGATTGAATTATTTCCTTTCAGAATCTTGTCAAAAGCTGACACACATAAATTTTCCATTTTTACATTTCAATTTCTCCAAAAGAAGAATAGCTTCATGGTCTGAATAGTGCGTAATAGGTGGGGGGCTGGGGGGCCGGAGTCGCTCTTCCTCCATCCTCTGAAGATGTCTCATTTCCCTCGCCAGCGCCCTCTGGTGACATTCAAATTCAAACTGATCGTCTCTGGCTTGAGCATAATCAACATGAATCCTACCAGTGTCCTCCTTCTCATCAGAATCTTTAATTTTCATCCGGTAGCCTGGGATTAATAATTAAAAGTTGTTTTTTTTTAAATTCCCAGTTAATTAAGCCATAATGAGAATAGAAACATGGTTAACACTATGCACCAAGGACAAACAGCAATTGTTAAACCATGAGACAATATTTTATTTCATAATAATACTCTTAAATAATAAACATGTACCGGAGATATACAACGCTCTATCCACAGATTCCATGTTTTCAAAACGAATGTGAGCAAAATTCTTCTTGCTGATACGAATGCTCTGAATAGGCCCACAGTTCTCAAAGACTTCAAACAAGAGATCCTCTGTGCAATTCTCCGGGATGCCTCCTATGAAAATAGTTCTGCATCCTGGGGGCCTTTCCCGTGTACTGCGTGGTGGAGCCCCTGAAAAATAAATTTTAATGAAACAAAATAAATATTCAATTTTATCAAGGAGAAAACTCTTTATCACTAGAATTTTTGCAAACTATTAACTATTACAGGCTTCTAGCATCTAGATCTTTTGAAAAATTACTAACATAGATAGCAGCTCCCCCAACAAAGGAAAGATTGAAACTGTGTTAATATTAAAATTGATACGTAGTACACTTTTTCCCCGTGCGTGAACTTTCTTTGACCCCGCATTAGACTCCTAGCAGACAGTAACGTTTATTGTGGCCGTGGTTAAATCTTTTTGATGTATCTTGTTCACTACCGACCCACATATATAAGGGATTGACAGGCACAAAGAGGAACGGAGATTCAGATAGATATTATTAACTTTACGAGACAATTGTATTATTCTGTGTGTGCTCATGTATGTGTTTATTCGCTTTCATCATTCATCATTATTAATTGGCACATTGTACTAATTGTGTACCGGTACAAGATCTACCATACTGTAAGTTGATGATTTGTAATTATATTTCTTTTGTTTTGTAATTGTATTATTACTAAATTAAATCTTATTAATTGTGATTGGCAACTGTTTTTGCGTGTCATATCTTTATTATTGTATTTCTCTATGGTATCGTCCTTTGTTGAGCACTGTGTGAACGAGCCATAACTTAAAACAAGATTTCTCATAAGAGAAGCCAGTGCTTAACAATATATTTTGAACCTGCATTACCTGGTGGAGGTGGGTACAACACGGATGACTTAAGTCTTATAATTTCCTTGACTTGCATTTGTTGGCCCATCATGCCAGGCGGTGGTGGTCCCATCATTCCAGGACCACCAAGAGGACCCAAGCTGCCCATGGGGCCAGCTCCTATCATTGCTCCTGGACCTGGTCCCATCAAACCGAACTAAAAAATTAGAGTAAGTTGGTAAGTTGTTTTATTTTTAATATATGGAACCCAACAACAACTGCTAAATTTTTGACTAAACTTATAAAACGTAACAATTAAATTGTGAAAGCTTCATGTGTATGCATGATAATTAGTGCTGCAGCAATCTTTACAGAATACATGCCAAATAATTTTCAACGTTATAAAACTTCAAATATGGCATGAAAGAATCCTAAACATTTTAAAAATAAGTTTTAATGAGTAAGTCAAATAAATAAAAGAACTGAGAAAACATATATGATAAACAAAAAGCTTTTTGCCAAGGCATTTCATGGCTGGCAAAAATAAAAAATTGTTAACTATTAAAATTACCCCAAACTTTGCAATATAACAATATGGTCAGTGAAAAGCTATCAATTAACAAATTACTACACTAAATTATTATTAGATACAAGAAAATATGACCAGGTGTTACTCTGGTAATAACGGAAGGCATATTGTGCTACTTAATTCCTGCTATTGCCAACTCTCAACATCTAGAAAAAATTCATTCTATTTTTATGTATGTAACTAAATTGTTTTTTGATGTTTTGTATACTCGATAAATTTTTGGAAAGAAAAATAAAATAGAACTTATAAGATACAACGCTAAAATTTGGTGTGGCGTACATAGTTCTTTAAAGTATGTATTTTATTTTTTTTTATGTACGTAACTAAATTGTGTTTTGATGTTTTGTATCCTCGATAAATTTTTGGAAAGAAAAATAATTAGAACTTATAAGATACAAAGCTAAAATTTGGTATGGCGTACATAGTTCTTTAAAATATTATACGTATTTTTAATTTATAATACTTAAATATACAAACATTGCATATACTTAAGTGCAAGCAGATAAATTTATTATTATCATATTTAAATTGATTCGATTAGAAATGCCTATCATTGATTTTAAGAATCTGGGCATATATAAATTCGTTTGTTTTTTGTTTCATGTTCAGCTTGTCTAAGCACCTTCTTTTAACAGAGTGGAAAATATTTTAACTCTCTCATTCATATGAAATAATCAAAATAATTCTAAAATAATTGTTCTTCTAAATGTATTTCTAATCACTAATACTTAAATATAAAAAAATTTCATATGCTTAAATTTTAAGTTAAATGTACCGGTACACAGATATATTTTATTTTTATCACATTTAAATTATTTTATTATAAAATCCCTATCCTTGCTTTTAAGCATCCGAGCATATTTAAATTAATTTGTTTTTTTAGCATTATATGGTCAGCTCCTTCTTATATATATGATTTACAAAGGATCTGATGAGCTTTAAATTTTTATTTAACTTTGACCTTATATTTTGATTTAACTTTAAAGTAATTTGTAGTAAATAACAGTTACAAAGAGAGAGTAATTTAATAAAAAAAATACTGCTCCTATTCCTGGAACATTATTAATGGGAAAAGAAAAATATACTGCACCATTTCAGTTAAAACCATTCCAATAAGCCATGATCTTCTTACGTTATTAAAGTTCATTGGTCCCATCATCATCATGTTAGGATCACCGCCCATAGGTCCCACCATCTGGCCGAGCAGATTAAAGACCCCCATCATGTTGTTTTGTTGTTGTTGTTGTTGTTGGTCATTGCCATTATCGCTAACGGTCATCATGTTTTGGTTGGTGCTGGAAGTTACATCATCTGTCAAAAAAATATAAATCGAATACATATAACTTTCAAACTTTTACTTTAAAGCCTCGGAGTATGTGTCAATTTTGATATTAGTCCATATTTCCCATGGAAAAAATTAGCAGGTAATATGTATGACCATCGAAATGATGTTTTAACCCTGTCTCAGCACTGACTTATTTTTAGATGCAACCCTTAGTCTTAGTAGGTAAGATGATCTTTTTTGCATGCCAGTGTTTTAATATAATATAAAAAAAAGTCTAAGTCACTTCACTGAGTGATACCACTGCATACCACAATTCTAATAATAAGAGCTTTGAAAGCTAGCGTATGCTTCGAAACAGTTTTGTTACAAGACTCAACTTATCACGGTTGACACTTTTAACTGCTATAAAACACAGAAATCAATGATGCAGATTGTCCCAAATATATCATCAAACTGATTTGTTGGCTGATGCCCAAAGGCAATAGCAGGATCAATTGCAGAACAATAAAGAAGTTGATTTATGAACTCAGAGATGAGAGTTAAATAAAATTACAAAAAATTAAACCTCTCAGACTTCCATTTATCCTGCTAACAAAGAAGTTGATGAAGAAACTCCACAAGTTGATTCTTGCACAAAAAATTGATATACTTTATATGCAGAGCTTAATGTTTTCAAGCAAACACAATGCTCAAAATATGTTTTCTGAGAGAATATTGCAATTTGCCACCCGTGAAATTGTAATGAATTATATGCAAAGTTATATATTAGCAATCACTGCATTTTAATTTTGTTATTCTGTTTAAATTAAAGTAAGGTTGTTTTTTGTTGGTTTTTTTGCAGTTCATTACCCTCCTTTCCTTCCGAGTTTGTCCTTATAACTGGCATAGGGGGTTTATTCTTGTTTACGTTGAATTGTAGTGGCAAGTTATTCCGAGATGGGTCCATGGCATGTCGACAAAACAACTGAGCCAAGGTTATCTGTGAAAAAGCAGTTTTTAATAAATAGTAAGGCCATTGTACTTCTGCACTACATCTTCACCTATTTGGAGATGACTAGCGTAAAAATGTGGTCCTGAAATACTGAAGTTGTTTTTTTTTTTACTTTAAAAATACAAATCAAATGAAAACTATTTTAAATTACAGCAAGTGAAAAAGTGCAATCCTCGAAAGATAGAAATATTAATCTACACTCACATACACACAAAGAGTAAAATCTTGTAAGGCTCCTATAAGTATATTACGCCTCTTAAATGTCTAGGAAAATTAGCAAATCTCTCTTGCAGCTGGGACAGCTGCCGGCTTATTCATAGGGAGGGAGTTGGAACTCTCCAAAAAAGAAATTCTAGAAATTTCATCACCCGATAGGATTCTTTAGAACAATTAAAACGTAAACAACCTATTCCCAATCATGGGAGGGGTGAGATTGGTACATTTAATTGGTGAGGGAGACAAGTGGTGGAAACCTCATCTCTATGTCGTTGAAGTAAAAGTCAACTTAATATATCGAAATATCTAATGAATGTATGTGCTTGTCGTGCGCATAACTTTTTTAAAAAAATAAATGCAACTAAGAAAAAGCAAGGTAAGTGGGGGATAAGCTGTGTTCTCCTCTCTCTTCTTGTTTGTTGTTCTCACATATCAAATATCTAAGTGACAGTCTAAAATTCAATTTTGCCTCAGCACTGTTTTTTTTATCATGTTCATTGGTATAACTGTATAATTTTATTAATAATAATATTTATTTTTTTTTGCAGAAATCGATATGGTTACATTCAATGATTCATCCAGAAAATGTGTTGAAGGAAGCATTGCACTCGACACATTGCAAATTATGCTGATGGTGCTTTGTGCTCTACCCATCACATTATTTGATTAGAGTGCGCATCTCTCATCTCAACAAAGAAAACTGAGTTTATGTCATCTCCACAAAAACGAACGTGGGACATGAACTCATGCAAATATGAAGGGACAAGATCAAGGTTTCTGCCAAACTTTCTTTTTTCAGCATGCACTTTGCGAGCATTCACATATATAAGACCATTAATAATAATAATAATAATAATAATAGTACAATAGTCATTGAATAGTCAATGCCGACAATATAGCCTGTTATAGTATAGGCCTACTGTGACTACACACTCAACTTAAAAACTGTCTACAATTTACTAGTACTGATATCGTAGTATAGTTGACAGACTAAGACTGGCCTACTACGTCTAAGACAAGACTCAAGACTACTACTACTACATTACTACTACTACTAATAATAAGCAATAGTAGCTGGCACTGAGCACTCTCACTCAAAGTCAAAGCTTTACAAAAACAATCTCGCTCATCACTGATACTGATCACTGACATCACTCAGCAACAGTTACTAATTACCATTCATACAGTCAATTTACAAGAGATTAATCAGGTTATCCTACCTTGAGAGCTTTGTTATGTTGTTTAAATTAGCACAAGTAATATTAAAATAAATTATTGTATGCCTATGTATTTTATATTTGCGCTGTCGACAAAACGAAGTAAACTTGAGTAAACAGGACCATGTCCACCATAACAGAATCGTACGTAAAATTTAATTTGGTATCGAACTTGTATATATATTTTAGGTATCAAAGATGAGGCGATGCGAAAGTCTCCGCTTCCGTTCTTCTTCTTCTTCCATATTTTGATGGCCCACGATCAGAGATTCTAATTTTTTTTTTATAAAGATGTTTATGTATATATAAATCATAATATATAGTCATTACATAATATCAGCCCTACTTTTTAAGTTATAAACTCATTCAGTTATTACCTCGCAGTGATGTATGAAGAGGGGTGCAAGAGGGGGGGGCGGGGGGGGGGGGGGGGGGGGGGGTTGCCCTCCGCCCAGGGCCGGCGCCAGAGTATTTGGCACCCTAGGCGAACCTGTTGCACTGCGCCCCCCACCCCACCGGCAACTAATTATTTAATCAATAGTGCCGCCCCCTAAAAATTTGTGGCCCTAGGCGGCCGCCTAGTTCGCCTGATGGTTAAATCGGGCCTGAGCCCGCCCCAGGTGACCCTTTTCTCCCTCATACTTATATTGATTGAGGGACGACCTTTTCGGTGAACTGCAAAGAATTGTGAGTGTGTGGAAGGGTGGCAAAAGGCTTGTCCTACCCTGAGGTACTGATCCTACTGCTACAACGTTTTGCTTAATTAAAATTAGAAAGAAAAATATAGTGTGGAGCAATGTTCCCTCAAGGTTTGTTGGTTCGTGTGCAAAATCATAAAGTTGTGTGCACATTTTTACAGCATCAATTTTTTTGTGCGCAAAATTTTCTGTGAGATTGCTGCGCGGCTGCGCAGCGGCGCAGCCGCGCAGCTTAAAGGGAACATTGGTGTGGAGAACATATATATATATATATAACTATATATAACTATATATAACTATATATAACTATATATAACTATATATATATATATATATATATATATATATATATATAATGTATATATACATTTATATATATATATGTGTGTGTGTAATTAATTGCTATTCAATATATTATAGTTATAGATCTATTATATGTAAAAATATATATATATATATAAATATATATAAATATATATATATATATATAAATATATATATATATATATATATATATATATATATATATATATATATAATGTATATATACATTTATATATATATATGTGTGTGTGTAATTAATTGCTATTCAATATATTATAGTTATAGATCTATTATATGTTTAGCTCCCAGAGTAACCTTTGACTCATAAGAGCAGTGGTTCTCAACCTGTGAATCGCGACGCCTTTGGGCCCTTTCCCGGGGTTCGCCTTAGACCATCGGAAGACCACAGAGCTATAAATATAATATATGACTATGTCTATGTCGGAAGACAGATATACTCTACAGTTATGAAGTAGCAACGAAAATCATTTTGTGGTTGGTGGTCGCCACAACATGAGGAACTTTTGTTAAAGGGTCGCTGTATGAGGAGGGCTGAGAACCACTGCATTAGAGGATCTCGAAATGTACCATAGATATACTATGCTGCCCACAACTCTCTTGTTTTATTGATTATGTGCCCACTCCAGTAAAAGCAATTGAATGTAATAAATGTAATTAATAATGTTTATTAAAAACTATATTTAATCCGAAAGTTTAAAAAAAAAAAAAATTAAGCTCAAATCAGGATCACCGAAAACGGACATTAGCACTCATAGATGGTGTACCACCAGTATAGTCAGGGTCATAATACGAAGGGGTGGTCGCTCCGGGCGAAAACATCAAGGATACCACAATCGTAAATGATATAGCGTATGAAAGGAGGAGAGAATTTTTTTTTTTTACTTTTGCATGAGGGGCGTGATTTTCGGTCAAAAACTACGATAATAAAGGTAATTAATTATAATTAACGGATGAAAAGACGCGGCGCAAATTTTTATTTCCCTTTAATGATTACTTATTAACAAAAGCTTATTAAAAACTCTATTTATACTTCGAAACATAAAAAAACAACACTTGTTTAAAAGCTCAAATCTCTTAATACGGGCATTGGCATTCAACTTAGATGTAGTGTATGCTACCACCAGTGTTTCTTTAAACCCCCCCCCCCCTCTTAAAGAGTATAACCTCTTTGGCATTGGGTTATCTACATAGTTAATAAATCCCCCTTTACCATGTTTCCATCACAAAAAAAGCATCATTTTATATGCTAAACCCAAATGAAACAAAAATTACGTGAAATAATTAACTTTGCTAAATATTACCACTTTTAACCATAGTCAAAAAACAAGAAGAAGAGAAAAAAAACTGTTAAGTAGAAAGGTCTATGCATTTTTATGGTTTATCTAAACTGGTCATTTTTATAAATCGTATGTAAACAGTATTATTATGTAAAGAAGACATGAGTTGTTTACAAAATAGTCGAAATTTCCCAATATTCATTTAATTGATTTTTTTATATATTTTTCATTTTAACTCTCTGCAGTCTGACGTTTTTTTCACATTTCTTAAAAATCTTAATGTGATTTTTTAAAATAATTAATTAACTGATCTGAAATAGCTCTGATCTGATCAGTTAAATATATTAACTTGTTCATCTTTGACTCGGCTATCATAAGATATTTTTTGTATATTTTATTTTCTTAGTTATAAAAATAATTGAAACATTATTGGAGAATTATTTTTTTTCATTTTATGCAAAAATTTGACCAAATCTTTACACAGTATGAAGGAAAAAAAAAATCCTTGTTATAAAAGATTTAAAATTTATTTAAATAAAATACTTCATCAACTTATACAATTCATAGTCAAACATGACAAAAATTCTTTGAACAATCAAAAAGTTGTCAACATTTTAGCAAAACCTATATTTTGTCTTTTTTTCCTAAAAAATGCACTATAATTTTTCTTTTAATGAAAATTATGTTTTGTATGTAATATATTTTAAAAAATGGGTCTCATAGCTTATAGATTTGTATATTAAAT
This sequence comes from Lymnaea stagnalis, assembly GCA_964033795.1. Classification (NCBI taxonomy): domain Eukaryota; kingdom Metazoa; phylum Mollusca; class Gastropoda; family Lymnaeidae; genus Lymnaea; species Lymnaea stagnalis. The sequence goes on from CAXITT010000432.1 coordinate 588,484, forward strand.
ATATTTCTTAATAATTCTTGAGTAAAAGATGACTAAGTAAAATTTGATGAATATATAAATAACTCAAAACAAGAGTCAATTTTTTTTTTTTTAATTTTAAAATAGCGGTATTCGCTGATGTTAAAGTTAAAAAAAATTAAAATGTATCAGTACAATAATGCTAATTTTGATATACATGTCAAATACGATCCATTCCTCACTAATGTGATCTATTTTTTCCCATGTACCGGCATTTTTATATATCTGTGTTATAATCCTCACATAACACAGGCTGATAAACTACAGTATTCCTTAATTATATTTATGGACTCTGAACAAATATTATTTCTTAAAACAGTCTGCAGTTTTATTATAATAATTATATTTGATAAATAAGAGCTTGTCCTGGACTTGATTTCTACATAAGATTAGGTAAGATTTTTCACCACAGAATATTCACTCAATAAAGAACCTGTGGAAAAAAAAAAATTGATTGATTCATAAATAAATTAACACTAATGGTATCAGTAATGGTATGCTATCAGTAAGGGAAAATACCATTAATCCTAGTCCAAGTGCCTAAATTAGTATAAAAGTAAACCATTGTACATAGAAAATACATTATAACATATGTTATAACAATATTGTGAGTTTATTCTTTATGCATTTTGCTACCAAGTGATTAGATTAAAACTTACCACCACTTGTTTTTAGGGTAAAATCTTCAAAGATATTCATCCAGTAACTCTGTAACTCAGTAAAAGGGTGGAGTCCAGGCTTAATATTTAGGATCAATAAGGAATAAGGACTTCTTGATCCAATATCTGCATTTTTGTCTCTCTCTCCTCCTTCCCAATAGAGTTAGAGAGCTTTTAATAAAAACATAAATGTTTTTTTTTTTATTCTGCCGACAGTAGTCTCTACTAATACTAGTGACTAGCGATAATGATAATTAAATTTAAACACATTTCTACTATGCAATATTAGAAAATTTAGAAGATTATTCTTGGCTGTAACATATTTTAAAGAAATATATTTAGTTAATAACTCAGAAGTCCTTAACTTTAAATTTATTTAATTACGCAAGTTCCAATCGACCGAAATTTTCCGCTATTTTTTTAAAATATTTATTTCGCATAGCGACGCTATTTATTTATTATATAATTATTGAAACTCAATAAAATTCAAATAGAATACATCAATGTAAGTATAAATGGATAATATATACTTCAGCCAATTAAAATTATAAAAATATCACTTTATTGTTTTATTATTAATTTTAATGTCGGGAAATGATAATTAAAATTAAGCTTACTTGTTTACGATAGCATTAGTCGGTACTTTTATATGCAAATCGTGATAAATTTCATGATTAGAGTCTCCATTTGGATGCATTGCTTTAGACAAACAAATAACTCCTTGATAAATCGGGAAATTAAAATCATTTGACAATATTCATACTACTATTTAATTTTTTTTGTGAGACTTATATTTTTTGTTTTTTTGGAAATCTGCGAAGCTTTCAAGGGATATTCCGCACTGAATAAGTTTCCAAAAATATTTTTTTTAAATAGTAATTTCAAATTTTGTAATAATTTTAATTTTTTTACGAATACTTAAACCAATGAAACAAATTATTAAAATATAATAAATATTTTTTTTCAATAAAAAAAAAAAGTTAAAAAATAAATAACCCACCCACAAATTCTATGGTACTTATATGTACCATTTCTCTATAGTCGGACTGCAGAGAGTTAAACTACTATAACTTTTTTCAAATGGCCAAATACTATCTATAACAAAGATCTACTAGAAAGGACACACCAGGTGCCCATTGATGAAGATATCATAAAGAAAAGGTGGAGATTGATAGGGCATATGCTCCAAAAACCCTCAGGTAACACCACCAGACAATGCTCTAACATGGAACCCACAAGGAAAAAGAAAGAGAGGAAGGCCTAAGAATACATGGAGACGCGAGCTAGAGGCTGACACGCAAAATATGAGATACACCTGGAAGCAATTGGAAAGGAAAGCACAGGACCGTGATGAGTGTAAAGTTCTTGTAGGCGGCCTATGCCCCAGAGGGGTAGAAAGGCATGAGAAGAAGAATATAGATAACTTTTTTTTTCAAAAAAATTTAACATTGCAATTTAGATATACTTTAAAATATATTTGTTCCAAAAAATCCACAGAATTTATTCTAAAACAAGTATTAAAAGAAAATCGAATTGGCAAGATAATCCAAATGCTATTTCATCTTCTTTATTTTAGCTTTCTGACAGAGTCTCATCTTGAAAAAAATATTATTTATTAATCAATCCTTGCAAACAGATGGGGCAGTTTGTTTATTATTATAATATTAAAAGATAAAAGCTGATGGGAATTTAATAAATATTAGCTAAATATTTTTTAAACCTCTGTTATTGGGGAAACCTTGTTATAAACGTAGCACGTTTAAAGAAAACACAAACTTTTTCGATATAATAATTAATAAAATTCACACTATTTGTAAGTGCCCGTTAAATTCTTAATTTAAAAAAAAAATATCTCTCAATTTTTTTAAGTTTCCATTTTGTATAACTCAACATTCATGGAATCGAGTACATTTATAGTTTTGTCAATAAAAATGTTTTTAAATGGCTCTGTCTATATCTACTGGGTGAACTGTACCTGCTTGCATGATTTTTTAAAGTGTAGATTTAGTCTGTAATATTGTGTTGCATGTCAGATATAAATGTTGTTCTGTCTCATCAGCCCCTGTCCTGTAGAGTGGACATTCTATGAGCCTAACTCTGTATGGTCTTGATGAGAATGGTGTCATGTGGTATATGAGTCTATTTCTTTGTCTTTATTTTCTATTTCTTTAATGTGTGTATTTTTAAATGTATTCTTAGCGTTTATTGTTCCATAAACATGTGTCCATTTTATCCTTTTGTAGAGTGGTGTTGCTTGTCTCTTTATTAAATGTGTAAAAATTTCTTTTTTTTTTTTTATGTGTAAGTTTTTTTGTTGCCTTTTAATGCTTGGATGCATGCCATGTACAAATCTGATTGTTTTCTTCCCATGTAATGTGGCTTGCTGTTGTCAATTTTTATTAACTGTCCTAACCTTATCCCTATGTAATAATGTGTAAATATATTTTCATCCTTATTTCTAATGGCTTGTACTATACATTTGATTCTAAGTGCCTCTAGTTTTGTTTCTATGTCTTGTAAATTATTCCCCCCTTCTAATTTAGATTGGATTAATTTTGTATTTTTAATGGGTTTTTATTGTTCCTTGAAATATGTAATTCCTGGTGTGTAAGTTGATTTGTTTTAAAATTGTTGGTGGAGGTCTCCATATGTTCCCTGTGTATATTGTTTTTGGAATCACATCTGTGTTTATGATTGTGCTCCTGCCAAAAAGTGTGTGTGCTGTGTATCTAATCTGTGTCTGTCAATTATTTTTTTTTTTAAATTGATTGTTCAATGTTTTGCCATGTTTCTGTGTTAGTTTGAGTCTGTTTGTTTGAAAAATAAATCACATAAATCCTAAGACTATCTTTCCTTACTATTTCTAAATGGAATTCTAATCTATCTTTGCAACTACCAATCCCCATAATTTCATATTTAGTTATGTTTATTTTAGACCCACTATCTCTCCCAAATTCTTGAAATATTGATATTATTTTTTAAATAGACTTATCATCAAAAGGAAAAAAAAAACTGTGTCATCTGCATATGCCATGGCTTTCGTTTCCTTGCCCCCACGGATCCCTACTCCTTTAATACTCTCTCTCCTTCTAATTCTATCTAACAAGGGTTCAAATGATAGGATATAAAAGTAAGGGAATAGGGGATACCATTGTCTAATAGAATGCGTATGTTTGATACTTGGCAAGGAATATTATTAGAATTGTAGCCCTTCATCTTGATGTAAAAGTATTTTAATGCAGTTTTATTAAAGTCTTAAAAGTTGTTGCTTTGCACACACAAAAAATGGAGAAAAAAAAATTAATAAAAATACCGATAAGTGCGAACAATGGGAAGTAAGTATTCGGCTTATAGTTATAATCAGAATTGGCCAGTACGAAATTTTTAATCGAATACTATAAGTCTTAAACAAGATTAGCCTTAAATATACGGATCATCAAATATATCGAGCGTAAAGATATTTAATAGATTCCACTAATTGTAATCGGATAAAGCAGGCCTGCACAACTCATATTGTAAGGTGGGCCGTAATACTTTATGAAAAAACTCGTGCGGGCCAAAAGGAAGTAGGACGGTGGTGGTGGGGTGGGGGGGGGGGGGAACCGAATAAGAAAATAATAAGAAAAAAAAA
>CAXITT010000432.1:597544-695262 GCA_964033795.1 Lymnaea stagnalis
CATTTGAAAGAAATTTGGTGAGAACAAAAATAACAACTCCCTCCCCCCAAATAAAAAACAATAAAGATGAAAAACAAAGTATGCAGACTAAAAACATTTGATGTGGTAGTCATGAAAGGACCACATTTGACAAGTTATTATCTATTCATGACGTCAGGATAAAATATACCCCCCCCCCAAACCCCGACTGATGAAACAAAAATCATCAAATAAATAGTGTAAATAACATTTTCTTTACCATGCATTAGCACCTAAAAATATAGGATTTGTATGAACATAAGGGACCGTGCACATATTATCTGACGCGAAAGGGGTAGGAGTGGTTTATCATTTTGTAAAATTGTTATAGCCTATATATGGTGGGATGGTCGAGAGCACGGTTTATTATAAATTTTGTATGAATTCTTATTTTGCTAAATGTTTGCTTTTTCAAATATAAGAAATTAACCTAGATCATTAAGCAACAAACTAAAATATTATTTTTTTCATACAATAATTACCAATTTTATGGTTAAAATTTTCTTTTTTCTTCTAATTTATTCGATTTTATTGAGGTGGGCCATGGTTGCTTGGAGTGTTATATAATGGTATAAGGAGTATGGGTTGGAAAAAAAAGTGTCATATTTTTGTGTTATATTATGTCTGCACTGCCCCCCCCCAAACCATGTTAAGGGACACCTTAGTTTTCATTAGCATACCATTTTTGTCCCCTTTTACCTTTGAATGATGCAAAAAGTAATTCCTCATTCTGCACTAAATCGGAGCATTTAAAAAAAAAATGTCGCCGAGTTTGCACCCAGGTGCCATATCTTGTCACACCTTCAGTATGCTACTGATGTTGATACAAGTATAGGTTAGAAGCCCAAGAGAATCGCATTTACGCATTGTTATTCATCAGAACCAAACAAGTTCAAAAGTAAGACCCCCACAGAGTTACAGGGCTAATTAGGAGATGGAGCAACATACATTTTTAAATTGAAAATCTGAAAGCAAAATATATGTTATAATAGTTTTTCTAAGTGAATTTGATTAAAATTAAAGTAATGTGTTGTTAAATGACTTGGCGATTGGAAAGATAAACGGAATATCATCAAAATGTGTATCAAACGTTGTGAATAGCGCATTTAAGCTGAAAGTTACTCAAATGCAACTTGTGAATACTTGGGATTTACTACCAGCTATTTAATCATGAACTTTTGTACAGATTAGCGGGGGTATTGAATTTTACTTTTAATTTTGTTAAAGTGTCTGTTAATTGTTCAAATAAATGTGGATGCATTAATTATCACATCACCGTCTTAAAATGTATGTCACGTGGTACGTGACGCAAAATATAAGAAGCCAAGAGTTGCATCCCTCGAGGTTCTACCATCCGGGTATTTGACAAGGTTAGAGTCTCCTTGCTAGTAGAAGTGTTCGGAATTAAGTGAAAAGATGGAGAAACCAACATTCTCTCAACGTATGAAATCTTTAGGTTTATTTCTCTGGAATGGGGAAACTAAGGAATTTTTAGGCAGAGGAGGAAGAAGCTGGGGTGAGTATATTACGTAGGGTTTGAGGATGATATAGTAAAAAAATGCAATTATTAACATTACAGTCATGACTATACTTTAACTATTTAAATTTGTGTAAAATAGCGTAGCCTAGCAATAAAAATATCACGTTCGGTAAATTGTCGTTTTAGCGAATTTATTAACATTGTTGAAATCATAAAAAATTATTTTAAAATAGAGTAGAGTTGAACGCAGTACATAGCAAACTTCAAATAAGTATCTAGCTTTAGAACTTTTTGAGCTATATCTATGAATTTTTTAAAGTCCTAGCTCCTGCCTTGGGTATTTTTACTTTAACTTTGGAATGCATTTGCACCCCAATTATGGATGTTATGTCAAGTCCAAGGCGCCTGTATTATAATTATAGGGAAAGTGTTTTTTTTAAAAACTACTTACAGGAAAATAGGAATCAAAAGATTAAAATTTAATGTTCCCCCCCCCCCCCTTTCCTGGCGTAATTTCAGCTGGTATATTAATTTTGTGGTGAACGCAGCAACTCGGGCAACTCAGACAAAGTGTTTTTTTTAAAAACTAATTAAAGGAAAATAGGAATCAAAAAATTAAAATTTAATTTTCCCCCCCCCCCCCCTTTCCTGGCGTAATTTCAGCTGGTATATTAATTTTGTGGTGAACGCAGCAACTCGGGCAACTCAGACTGTATTGTATCCATTTAGACAACAATCATCCCTCAACTTACACACATTTGCTATAAAATTTAGCCCCATTTTAAATATAAACAGCCCAATGAAATATTAATTTACAACATTCCATCAGGGTTGTTAATAAATAAAAAAGAAACATTAATTTAGCTACTAACAATAAAAGAATTAACGAAAGTCACGGTGTGAAGCGTACATTATCCAATAAGTAAGTCTTTCAATTGAGTTACCTTATGTAAGTAGACACACAAAATTTATTTGCAATCACCACACTAAATTTGAGCTTTGTTACCCGTATCTTGAAAATTAATTTTATTCCCTGGTTAATAATTGAATTCGCTAAAAGGACAGTGAATATTTTTTAAAATTTTACCAGGAGTATTGATAAAACGATACTTATGACCTAATTTATAGAAGTTTTTTTTATATGATACTTAAAAATTATGTTAATTTCAATGTTAAAAATGTGCTTCATACTTGATGTATTAATTATATAATTAACATCCAATGATTACTAAGCCTAACTGAACTACTGGTACTTGTACTGTTGATAATAACTAGACTTTCTAGAATACTTGGAACTAATGAATAAGCTCACTCTTAAGTCTTTACTTATACTACTTATCAATCACCAAATTATAGTGATAGGCCTGCTTTACTTACATTTTTTATTGACGGGGATTGAAATGTCCATTATTTTTCTTGTCTTACCAACATAACTCAAAAACTGCTAATAATTTATTAATAAACTAATTAGCCTATAAACTAATAGTAATAGAATATAGTAAATAATATACTAATCAAAATGACATAACATAACAAATTGGCCTATAAATAAGTAGGCATTGTTAAGTTAGTATTACAATATAGTACATATGGTACTGCATTTGAGAAGTTTGGATAGTCCATAAAGTTTTCTTCAGGAAGGCCTATTCAAATCATCAAAAGACTCTACTAGTCTTAAGTTGAATTTATTATATATGTCTTGTTTTGTCTTTTTCATCTCTGCAAGGCAGTGAAGCGGCCCTGGCTCTACTGCCGAGCTGCTTAAGCTAAACATGATTAAAAGACACAAATTATGTGTGAATATGAGTAATGAAGCGTTATTTTTTTACAATTCTGAGTGTTTCAGTTGAAGAAAGTAATATCAAAATAAAATGTTCAGCAGACTTGTATAGGTTCACCTCAGAGGCTTAGCGAAAGGGGGGGGGGCATGTCCCCCGGGCGCCAGCTAGTTAGGGGCACCAAATTGTGCTTTGATTTTATTTTATTGGTGAAAATAATGGGTTTGAGAGTTTAAAAAAAAAGGGGGGGGGGGGGTTTGAAATGAATTTTGTTTCTGGTCGGGAAATTTTTCCCAAAATTGTGCTTTGATTTTATTTTATTGGTGAAAATAATGGGTTTGAGAGTTTAAAAAAAAAGGGGGGGGGGGGCTTTGAAATGAATCTTGTCTCTGGTCGCGAAATTTATCCCAGGTTGCCACTCTCGCTATGCCTCTGGTTCACCCCCTATGATGTAGGTATGTTTTATTTATATCTCAGCAGAAAAGATAGTGTTTTATTTCTCATAATCTTCATAAAGCCTTGCCATACTTTTTTGTGTCTTTTAATATAAGTTTTATCTCAGTCCAACCCTTTCCATTGGTTTCCTATTTTTTTACTTCTTGTTTGTTGTATCTATGTCATGTAAAGTAGGTATGCTACCTTTAGCTGCACCAAAAAAGTATACTTTGCAATTATTGAACAAAAGTTTTCAAGATCAAATTTCTAGTTCATATTTTTCTACAAATTTATCTTTTTTAAGAATATTCCATAGAATCCTTGTATTGTTTTCTTAACAAATTAGGAATATATTTTTAAAAAGGAATGTGTTCTGCCAAAATATAAAAGACCGTCATTTAGTTTTTAATAGAGTATAAGCTTGCTGCTTTTCTACTGCCACTTGTTTAGAATAGTATGAATCTTGTTTTCAGAACTAGTGACCAATGGTGCTAATGCGCACAATAAAAATAACACCGACATTTAAAAACCAAAATTGTATGTCTGAAGAAATGTAATATAAGTATTGTGATGTTCCCCAAGTCTATGTGTACTTGATGTATAATTGTGTAAGAGCTTTGTTTTGAAATGTGAAATCTTCTCAAATTCAAGATGTTAAAACCATCTGGACTTAATCATAAAACATGGCAAGCATAATCTCTAATCTGATTAGTGGATTTTTGTCATTTTAATAACTTAAATCATTTTCAGGTTGTGGAATTGTTTTGTGCAACCCTTGTATACACAAAGCGATATATCCATAACATATGGTGTTTTACATCCTGTACACTGTATTTTTACTACCTGCATATCATTTAATGTTAGCACACAGGTTGTATTTGTTCTGTTTTGGTTAATTTTTTATAACTCATTTGCAAATTCAAGTGGACAAATGATCCATTAACTTATGTGAGGAACTTAAATTTGCAGATGTGCATGACACAATTTTATTTGATATAAGTGTAAGACTTGTTGTCCCCCACATCTTAAAATTCTTTTCTTAAGACTAAGCTATTTGCTTTTGCTTCAAATTTTCATAATAAATTTGATTTTCAGATTTTTTTATCAAACACTTCCACAATTGCCTGGAACCAGATGGTCACTTTTTTAAAGTTCTTTTATACCTCAGTTGAAAACGCTTTCTCTTGTGAAGAAATAATAAAGTCTGTTGGTTTCCAATCACCTGAAAAGGTTTAAAGTAGTTTCCGAAACTGATTTTTGTTTTTCATTTAAAGAAAATCAGCTGGGAAGCTTAACTTCATTTCTGCTGTTTCCGTTGCACTCCGGTATTTCTTTTGTGATTGCACAATTTTTTGAGAGGTGAGTAACTTTTGTGATGTTTTCTTTTCATTTGTAAATTCCCATCACATTTTTTTCAATTTGAGAGTTTTTTATCACCGAATGTTTTTCCATTTTTATATTCTAATTAATAATGACTTACATTTAATTTTACACAATTTTCTTAACGTTTTTACAGTTTCACATTCTTAATCTCTTAATTGCCATATTAGTGGGTTTTTTTTAATTTGCTTAGTGGGAAAGGCTTATTTGTAATTAAACAGTTAAAATGGACTAGGCATTTGTTTTGACACATCAAATTATGCCTTTTATACTAGAGAGGGGCTTATCAGGTAAAATTTCAAATTTTTACCCATTCCTCAGTCATGGCTTGCATTTGAGCATCTTATCTAGCTTTCCTGCTGACATTTTAATTTTCAAGTTTAAATAAATTTTTTAAATCTATTTATTGCCAAATGCTACTGGCTACCCCATATCCAGCCATTTAAAATTGTTGATTCTGGTAAAGATAAACAGGCTGTCAATATTTCAGAGTTAAAAAACTTGACACCCATGGGTCACCCATGTGAGTTTTTAAAAAGCCACCTTGCAGTGTCCCTGCTTGATGGTAATTAAGGGGTTAATTATATGCAACTACGATTTTTCTGCACTTAATTTTTAATGCAGCTGTTATAATTTTTGTCTTAACTGCTAACCATTTCATTTTTTATTAAAAAAAAAAAATAATACACTAAAACTGCTTCGCTGTAATAAATTTGCCTCTACATGGCTAACCATGTCATTCATGTTTTTTATAATCTTCTTCACCATATATTTTTAGATTTGCACATTTTAAATACGCTTTATGATATTACATATGCGCATAGTTCAAAATTAGATTGATCCAATTTTATCTAGGTTTTGGGAATACTCTCTTTTCTAGAGTTGGGTGTTGATATAATTTTTGAAAATTTTAAATATTTTTTCTTTTTAGAATTTATGGGGATTTAGTGTAGCAATGCTTTTTTAAATATTAAACTTTAATAAATTTGTTTGTTCCTTTTGCAATTTCCAGCTGAAATTGGTCTATTCTACTTGGTCTTTTATGCCTGTCTCAGTGGATTCTTCATTGCAACAATTGCTGTTTTCTATGAGACAATAGATGCAGATAACCCGAGGCTGCAAGGAGAAAGTAGCTTACTTAAAGGAAATCCTGGTAATTAGCACCTGTTATAATTTTCAAAGTATTTTAATTGTTGTACATTTACTAAGGTACAATACTGAATTATTTATGTGCATATGTTGCACAAATCATGTTAGTCTTATTAAAATTCAAATTCTTATTTATATCATCTTTAATATGAAATGGAAGGGAGTTTTAAAATTTTCAACTGATATTTTGAGATAATTTGATAATATATTCCAGGAATGGGTTATCAGCCAATGCCTGACATTGATACTACTCTGATATATGCAAGAACATCAGAAGAGGATACAAAGGCTTATGTGAAAAGTATCAACAAAGTGCTGGATGGTAATTGAGGCTTATTTTTTCATTGTTTTATTTACTGTAGTACCATATCTAAGATATTAATTCTATTCTTGTTGTTTTGACATAAAATCTTAGCCCTGAAAGTGAAATTATTCTGTGCACAAGGACTTAACTGTTTTATTTTACTTGATGTTACAGCTTATAAGAATGAAAGCCTTAATAGAGTTAACTGTAGCGACCTTACTCAACCAAGAACTGATAGTGATAAAGCTTGTAATTTTGACTTCGCTAATCTCACTCAAGAATGTAATGAGGAAAATGGTTATGGCTTTAAGCATGGTCAACCTTGCATTTTGCTTAAATTAAACAAGGTATGTAATCTAACTATTATCAGCTATGTCTTTGATATCTGCACTGGTAGATCAATTAGAGTTTTCCTTAGTGTAAATTAGTAGTAAAACATTGTTTTTTGTAAGATTTTTACCCTGGAGGAGGAATTAATAGTATTGAAATAAACAAACTTTTTATTGATAATTTTGATTTTGGTGTGTATTATGAAAACATTAAAGGGAAGGTAAAGTGGAGTACTTTTAGATGTTTCATTTTAGCCTATTAAATCATTTATTTCATTTAGATTTTTGGTTGGATACCATCTATTTGGGATGAAAAAGATGTCTCTGATGTACCGAAAGTTATCAAAGATGTGTATTTATCTGATCGAATTTGGGTGCAGTGTCATGGAGAGGTAAGAATTTAATTCATATGCTTAATAAATACTTTTATTTAATTGTTCCCAATAAGTCTGGTGCCTTATATAGAGACATTACATTTTAATAATAAATAATAAAATGTATTGAAATTGTGTAATTTATTTTCAGAATCCTGCTGATGAGGATAATTTAGGAGACAAAGATCAGATAAAATACTTTCCTCAACAAGGATTTCCATTGGGCTACTACCCATTCAAGAAACAGTTGGATTACCTACCCCCACTGATTTTTGTTAAATTCTCAAATGTTACACATTATACTGGAATCATGGTTGAATGCCAGGCTTTTGGCAAAAATATTGCACTTGACAGGTCAGAGAGACAAGGCAGTGTGCACTTTGAACTGTTGGTTGAGCCATCCAACAAGTAGTGTTCATAAAAATATTTTTCCCTAGTCTTTTCCAATTTTGCATTTTTCATTGTTATGGCATTTGACCCTAAAAGAATTGGTTTTATTTTTTGGGGTACTGTACCATTCATTTTTTTAAAAATGTGGGGGTATACTCTCAACAACTTTATCCCAGTTTCTAATCATCCTCAAAATATAAGAGTTTGTCGTGCTTTGCTAGTCTTAACATAGTGAATTTACTTTCTTCAACCATCTGCATCCTCGGAGGACCCCGTGTTATTTTATACTTTCTCCATTGTTTCTTGTGGAAGTCAACTCATAATACTTTTTGGTTTCTGAAACTATAATACAATGATTCAAACCTTGTTTGCACAAAGTATTTAATTTTTATTATTTTCATCAAGAAATAAAATCAATATAGTTGACATAAAAAGTGTAAATAATTTACTTTTTGCAAAAGAACACAGTCTAGATATTTATTATCTTAAGCTGATATGAGAGACATGAAAAAAATCAGCTATAACTAGTTTCTATAGTTATGACAGAATTGCAAACCAAAAACTGTCAAATGCAACAATGCTTAAGAACTCTTATTTATAGTAACCTTGATATGTACCACTAAAGTACTGAAAACTAATAGAAAATGAATCAAGAGACCATAAAACTTCTGATTCGTATTTATGATAGTTTTATTAGAGGCAGATGTTGTTGGTCCTTCGCCTACAAAAATGACCATGGCTATTTTAACGATGAGTGCGCTGGTGTCCCACTTTCCAGAATGTTGGACACTGTCTTAGTTTGATTAGAGATGATATCAAGGCAGTTTTTATTGGCTTTAGCACCTCATAAGATGCAGTAACCACAGATGACCGGGCTGTAATGAGTTTGTGGGTGAAGGGTTGAAACTCTAAAATGTCTTTGCTCACCCTAGTTCTGTTCATGTTCACTTTCTGTTTTAGGAGCATTGTTAAAACTCCACCATTGCAGTAATTTATCTTAGATAGCACTTCGGGATCTGATTTCTCTGCATTTCTGTCAATAGTGGTGTCACTTTATCATTGTACAGCTTAGATTGAGTTGAAGTTAAATTTTTTCAAGTTTGACCCTGTTTATCGCCATTGAATGTATGGAAGGAAGTGTTCTTTTTAACAAATATATATATGGTGGACAATAAACATTTGTTGATGATAAAATTTTGTATTAGTTCCAATTCAGTAAAAAAAACAAAAAAAAAAACCCTTAATTATCCCTGTCATTAATTTCACTGGCCGACATTATGTTCATCCTTTCAAGCTTTTTTTTTTTAATAGCCTTTGGACATTAACTGAATTTTATTTTGCATTTAACTTAACGATTTGATATTAGTCTCAATATTTCACAATGTTTGTAAATTTTTTATTTCATGTACAGATTTTTAAAAATCTTTCAAAACCTATGTATGCCTAGTTAAACTTCAAATGTTTTTTTATTACATATCTTATTCAGAATTTTAATCACAAAATAAATTGTTGTACTTTTTAATTTTAATGTACTTTTTATTTTTATTTTGGTGAAAAGTCATGGGTTATTGTTTTGGCTAGAATTAGCTTAAAATTTTTGAGGTATACCAGGGTTGAGCAAGCAATGAACATTTCATTGGATCAAAGAAGCTGCATGCATTAAACCCATCTATAAACAGTATATTAACGGAATGCATTATTAACGGAATGCATAGAATTGATGTAGCTTTAGTACCGGTACCTCATGTTTGTACATTGCATGGAAAGGGTTTTCTTATTGCAAGGATTGCCAAGCTATAGTCTGGGGCCAATTTTATTACCAATTTTAGATAATATACTATCTGAGATGTTTTGTGATTTTAAAAAAAAAATTTCACATGTGGGTGTCTATAACTTTTCATTCACATGTTGGTAACACAGGCATTATTCATTGGACCATGGGCCTCATAATAGGTTACTTGATTTCTCCTTATATTTTTATTACATATAACCCACGAACTGTTGTCGGCCTACAAAATTTGCCGACATTCTTGTTCTGTACTGTGGCGGCTGAAAAAACTTTCAATCCTATATTTAACCGGATTTATAGCTTACTTTTATTAATAATTAAATCATCTTCCGGTTCAAGCTGTTTCATGATAAATTGAAAATAAATACTTGTTAATCGGAGTTTTATATCGCCGTTTTTGTTTAAAGCCAAAATGGTTGAAGCCATGGCTGGGCCTTCAGTGCAAGAACTAATAGGAATATGTTTGAAAGCTTTTTAGGAGAGGATTTAGGTGATACTGATGATGATTTTACCTACTGATGATAATTTTAACATTCCCCATGACGATATCAGTAGTCTTAGTGATACTGAAGTAGGCCTACCGAGCCCCTGTTAGACTTCGAGCCAGGCCCGGGGGGGGGGGGGGGGGGCCAAGGACTGACTGAATTTTAGTCACAGAAGCTACAGAATATAGTTCAGAACTAATAAATTTTATAGTTAACAACCCAAATCAGTTCTACAGTTCCTTTTTAAATGTTTACTAGTCAATAACTATTTTGCCTGAGATTTTGTATTTTGATCTTGGTTTTAGCAGTGGTCCCGGTTTCTTATCTAAATGACCTAAAATTACTAAAAATTGCTTTCAGAGGTTTAATTGCAATCAAAACCTTAGCAAACTATACATTTCATTTAGATTTTTGTTTTAAGTGTATCTATAAAAATTAATTATGTCATGAGCACTTGAAAGCAAGACATTTTGTCAATTTTTTTTCTTGAGAACTCCAAGGTCAAGGACACTGAGCAATATTTTTTTACGGGGTGGGCAATTTGGCCAACTTTATCCCCATCCATTTCCCTTTCTAAAAATATATACTTATAGGGGTCTTGTATCAATATTTCTGTCATTTAATGCAATTTCAAATGGCACTCAAAACGCTTTGAAAAGCTCCACACCACAGAATGATGCATGCCATAGTTCGTGAGTTAACATCAATCGTAAAGAAACTTTAACCGCTCAAAACACCGATAATTAAAATATTGAAAAATTAGGACTACGAGGAACCTGTCCCAAAACTGCAATTCATTGCCTTGTTCCATTTTAAATGACCCCATGATAAAAGGTCAGAAAATTGGCAAAACAAATAAAGAATTATACAATCCATTCAAGTTCCTTCTAGAAATGATTTTTGCTCTGGGCCAAAATAAACCACACTAAAAAAAAGCTCTCATTTTTTAATGTAGCTGAAATTGGTCTTTTCTACTTGGTATACTACGCTTGTCTGGCTGGATTCTTTGCCGCCACCATTGCTGTTTTTTATGAGACCATTGATGCAGACAACCCAAGATTGCAAGGAGACAGTAGCTTATTGAAAGGAAATCCTGGTAAGTTATTTCATTCTATATGACAAACTGTTAACTCATGATGAAACTTGTATTCCTTTTTTCATCTTCTCTGCTAATTTTATCAGCAATTGAACAATAGCTTATTGTTTTTCAATATTGAAGGCTATGACACACTTGGATTACTCATATACTTGTAGGTATGGGCTTTCAACCTATGCCAGACATAGAAACGACTCTTGTTTATTCAAGAAAGGATCCAGCCAAGAATAAGGATTATGTCAAGAGCATATCTAAAGTACTCAAAGGTAAAAGGTTATCCTTACATGTTTCTAGAATCGACCATTTTATATTTGCTATATTGGTGATTTTTGTCCTTGATTACCTTTGCATTGAAATGGTTGTATATAAGGTATAATTCTTCATGATTTATTTCAGCGTACAAAGAGGACAATTTAGGAGTCGACTGTAGCGGTATATCTACCCCTCGGGTTGATGAATCCATAGCGTGTAAAGTTAACTTCTCTGCCCTTACTGAAAACTGCAATGAAGCCAATGCTTTTGGAATGAATGAAGGGAAACCTTGTGTCCTCCTGAAGTTAAATAAGGTATGTGGATAATATATGAATTTAACCCTATAAATGTTATAATGGCTAATGATCTGCCATTAAATCCCTCTGTGTGGTTTCACGGTCGATATAATTGCCGCTAGCAAAATCATCATTTAATCTGCTAATCATTTATGGTATGTTAAGGGGATATCATTCTATGTAAAACGAGTTTACTTCCTATTTACATTTAAATCTTGTGTTTACATGCTTTTATCAGGGCTGCTTTTTTGTTTGTGATGAAAATGAAAGCAATAATTTCATAGATATTCCACATGCTTATAGTGACAGGATTAGCTCTAGCCGTGATAGGTTTATAAGAGTCAGATATTGACAGATTTAGCCCTAAGTTATGTCGTATTGCTACTCAAATTTGTTTGGGAAAGGGTGAAAATCTAACAAAAAAGATGAAGATTGGATCCAAAAGATCTACCCTAAAGAGATTCAAAGACCTTTATGTTTGTGTGTGTCCTCTAGTTTTAATTAATGAAAGATGGATTCAATTCAAATTAGGGATTTTTTAACTCATTTCATACCTTCTTCCCTGGTATTATGTATGACAGAAATTTGGAGGTAGTTGATTTAAAAAATGACCAATATTAAAAATTTGAATATAAGTACCTATAACTTGACATTTTCTGAAAGAATATTGCTTCTAGTTCTAGTATCTCAAACGCTTGACAGTTTGGAGTATTAGATTGTGTTGAATTCAGACGTTGAGTAGTTAAATTGCACCTGTGCTCACTGTGTATATGTCAAAGTCTAAATTAAGATACATAACATAAAAACAAATTCTTGATATTCTTGTGGTAAATATCTTTTTTACTGTGCCTTCAGTAAATGTATACTTGTAAGACTCTCTGAATTCACATAGTATGGGATTTTGTCATTTTTGACAATAGTTGAAAATGCTAAACATGACTTGACACTACAAAAAATTAGCTTGACAGTTATAGGGTTCAGTAAAGAAAATATTATTTTCTTTCCCGTTTAGCACTTTTATCTATCAACTAAATTTTTCACAATTTTTTACCATAAGATTTATGGCTGGACTCCGCAAGTTTGGACAAAAGATGAGCTCAAGGATGTTGATATATCCGATCAAATAAAATCAATATACACAGATGATCGGATATGGATTGACTGCCACGGAGAAGTAAGTCTACTTTAGTGAATACGTTTATCTCTTTCAGAATAATTTCTCCAAGCCAGGGAGGCATTTGTATAGTCTGTAACGGTACATTTAATGATTGCTTTAGTGATTGCTAATTGTTAATTGGAGCAGATAAGATACAAATATCAAATTGTGAAATGATGCATTAAAATTAAACTAGCCTGGAGGTAAATATTGGACCACTTCTTACTATTCCTATAGTTGGATGTAGAAAGAATATTTTTTAAGCTGATATTGAAGACTTCCAAGTTTTGTTAAAATTTATTTGGAGCTTTTTATATTATTATATAAATGTTGTTCTTTTCCAGAACCCGGCTGATCTGGATAATTTGGGCGAACCTGGTGATATTGAATACTTTCCTCAACAAGGCTTTCCTCTCTCCTACTACCCGTACAGAAAACAAAAAGACTACCGTTCACCACTGGTGTTTGTCAAGTTTAACAACCCGACAAATTTCGTAGGAATCATGATTGAGTGCAAAGCCCTTGCCAAAAACATCAATGTGGACAGATCTGAGAAGGAGGGCAGTGTGCACTTTGAACTCTTAGTTGAGTAAGCCATGGAGTCCTGTGTCATCTAGAATGCTTAAATTGGTTTCTCGTCACTCATCACATTTTTAGTTTGTCTTTGAGTACTTGTCTCGGTGACTTTAACAAATAAATATTTATTTGCATCCTTTAATCTCTGAAATTCTTTTGAGGTTTTGAGGACTAAATTATTTCAGACTATTTGCCTAGAAAATCAAAAGTGAAGATGTTTTTGAATAATTAGATGTGTTACATCATACCAAGATATATATACATTTTACAATAGTACTAATTAATTTTTAACTGTTTTGTTCTAAAATGAGGTTAACTTTTTTTTTATTCATTATTTCTATAACACATTAGTAATCTTAAGGCTTATTTTGGCTAAGTTGTTGCTACCGATATGTCAGATGAGTGAGGCACCAGTTTGTAGAATTGCTAATTTCCACCTCTAACATGCATGACTTTATATGAGATTGCTGGTCAATCAGTTTTAAAACATCTGCTTAGTTAAGTCCCAGATTAGGCGTACAATAGTGCCTGTTATAATGAATGAAGTGAGGCTTTTTTTCCTTCTCTACACTAAAGTGACTGTTCTGCCCCCTGCCTAGAGTTTTAGGGGTTGAATTCAATTTTTTATACAAGTCCACAGCTGGACATAGATTTTAAAAGACATTATTTAGTTTGATAGCGTTTGTCGGTTTATTTCAACACTTGAATTGTAAAACTCAACATTCCCTAATTTATGTCTGTTGTTGGTTTTATTTGGTCCATACTTAAAACACATGAAATCTAGTGAATTGGTGAGAATCTCACTTGCAACTCATTATACCCACTTGCTATACACATTTGAGTGTTAGCCGTGTGCTCTAGGCTAGCACATTTTCATTCATCTTTTCTCTACAGTTGGATGTTCCTTAGAAACTATAACATGTTTAGTGACCAAATGATTGTCATAATGTCCACACACTGTTAGATATTGTTGAATAAGTTATAATCTTTTGACCATAATACACATTCATTAATCAGAGACAGAATTATTTTACACTGTACCTTTATTTTTCTGTGTACATTAAATAAAACCTTATTTAGAATGGTTCACTAAGTATTTAATTTAAAACGAATTGTTCACTTTTTTGCGTTTAAATATATTTTTTTAAATTAAAAAATCTGTCTTGATGTTTGTCAAAGATTATTTATAACTCATCTCCACAACAGATAGCAATTTTGCATAAAGGCATTACGTTCAAGCCGTACTCACTTTCATTTTTTTTTACCAAACATTTGTACATTTTTCACAGCTGTTTTGTCATAATACATTCTAGTATTTGCATGTCTGTATTATTTACCCTAGATTTCTGTTGTGCCAGTGCTGTAGGATGTTGTACGAGACATGGTGAATAGAATTGTATCTTATTTGAAGTGAATTTTATGATCTAAAGAGGATGAATCTTATCACTATAAGGCAGATGGTCAGGCCACTTATAAATGTTTTTTTTTTTAGTATTGAGGTCATACTCTATGCACATGTGTGTCTTTGTGAAAGTTGTTTTGTCTTTAGTGTCACTTTGTTTTCAAAAATGACACTTTTATGTAAGTAAATTTTTTTTTCAACCAAAGAGTAGATAAATATTGGTGAAGAAGTGTCAGAATCGCTGCATGTGATAATCTACATCATTAACACAAAGCAAATGAATACAACACAGATTTCTCATCTTTTTGGACCACGTGAACAAAGTGCGATGAAGAAATTTTAATGTAGTCTTATTATTTATATGTGTCCTTTTTTTCAAAGGTTAACATTTGACCTATTTTGTATGAATACTTTAAAGTGATGTGTAGCAGACATAGTTTATTGTTTGCTGTACATGGATTGATAGATCATTCAGATATTTATTAACATGAATAAAACAATTGTAATACTCTTTTTTTTAATTTTTTTTTTATTATGTATACTCCTTACTTTGAACATCTGTAACTTGGTTGTCTATTTCACAGACAGAAGATCCCTGTCTTATGTAGGTTCAATTTTTAGTATGTGAACTGAACGCTTTGGTATTACAGGTGTCAAATGCACTTACAGGCAAATAATTGGTTCACTGTAAAAACTCCATAATAGCTATCTATGGGCTCCGGTTTCTTAGTGGATATCCGGTTTCTTAATGGATATCCGGTTGGCTCAAATCATTTTATGACTAACAAAGAAGGGGTCAGTGATCTGCAGCATGGCATGCCAATTTCTCAAATAAGGGATGACATTTTTAAAATCTCATTCCCGCTTATTTATGCTTTAATAACACTGGTACATGAAAATAAGTACCGTTTTGATCTTTTGAAATAACGTGTTACTTAATTGTGACAGGCTGTTTGTATAATCATTGCATGATTTGTCATAGCCATGTAATGTCCAACTGTCTTTTTTTAAAGTGTAACTGAGATTGAACCTGTGACACCTGTAGAAAAACATAAAAGATGGTGGCTATTGTAAGTAATCTGTCTGACATTGAGATGATAAAGTGTAACCTGTATAACAGTGTTCCCCAACTTGGGGCCCACGGGGGGGGGGGGCCCCAGTGTGAAATAAAAAGCCATGGAGAATTTGAAAAGCCATCGTCCACTACAATTTAACTTGTATTTTAAAAGGAGAATCATTAGACTCTCAGTATAGAATCATTGTGGGAAAACTATTTAAATTTTGAATGATAAAAAATATGTGTATACCAATGGGGGCATAAGAATTTTAGAAAGGCTTAGGTGGGGCATGGCACCAAATAGGTTGGGAAACACTGCTGTATAAAAGTATCTATAGTTGTTATGCCATTCAACATTCAAGTCCTGGTTTGCTTTATTCTAATGCTGTTTGTGAGAGAGAAAAAAAAAAGTTAAATTCCACTGGTTGCAGAACTCTGCATAGATGGCACCAAAGCTATCACTGGGATAGCTTTCTGTACCGTGGGGTCAGCTGTCACTAACTAGTAAAATGCATTCTCACTGCACAGCATAATAATCAGGCATGCAAGTCTTAACATTTTAAATGGGTCAAATGAAAACAAATTTTTAGTATCTCCCATTTGAACAGGTGTCACTCATGTGAGTGGTGGTTTATTACATTATACCAGCTGAGTAAAAGTTGGTGTTTTTTTCCACAGATCAGAAAGTATTTGAATTTGCTTAGTCGGAATAATTTTTTTGAAAATAAATGTTAAATTAAAATAAAGAACAAATTCAACTTTCTTTGAATTGGTTTTCAATTATTTGTAATGAATGAATGTCACAAGTGACAGAAAGGCGAAAAGGTTGTTACAGACTTTTGAACACACTGGCTTAAAAATTGTACCTAGAGTAATCCTAGTCCAAACTGGATTTTGTTTCCATTTTTAGAAAGGATTAATTAAACACCCGTTTCCTTTATTTGGTTTCTCAGTAAACTTAAGGTTCCAGGGAGGGGGGCAGTCAAAACTTGTGGATACAAATACAATAAATTCAAAGAATGAAGCCTGCTCTCCATGTAGGCTAAAGATTGAATAGAAGTGCCTGAGCTCGACATTGGTGAATCTTTAGCTCTGACATGACTTACGCCTCGGAAGGTATAGATCTTGGACCTAGAGGTAGCTAGTATGCAGACTTCAGCAAGACATGGTCAGGATTAAATAAAAAGGAGTAGCCCGTGAAGAAAATAAAAGTGAATGATTCGAGCTATTCCAGAGTTGTTGTTTTTTTTCCAATTTATACTAGCATCCATTAGGCTCAGTGCAACAGAAGATTAGGTATCATTTTTAAACACATTACTTTTCTCACTTGATCTCAATCCATTTGTAAAGATTGGAGTGCACCATTGTGCTTATCTATAGAGGATGCCCCGGCCGGAAATGTACCTGGAGGCCCAACAAATAAAGATGTGTCTTTAGCAGGCAGAGGTCAAGTGTGTTAAGGCTAAAACTTCATTATTTCAAAGGTCACCTTCGAGAAGGTGCAACACTAAAACGCCAGACTACAATTTCTCAACGCAGTGGTTCTAATCTTTTCTGGTACAAGCGTCCTTAGATTTATTCTTTTTTTTTTAATCCACGATACCAAAAGGTGAACCTTACAGTCAGGCTTGCAACGTGCAGATAGAAAACACACAGGATATGACATAAGGGGTCGTTCGTAAATTGCGTCACGAAAAAAATGACTTTTTTAGACCTGCTCCTGTCACAAATTCTTTACCCCGCCCCGTCCCCCGTGTCACGTCACACCTAAAATAAATAAAACATACATACAATTTTTATAACAGCTAATATTTTATTTTATTCTTTAACATTTTCCCATAATGATAATGGATTAAGATGTGGTATTATTAGAAGTCTGTGACGTGAAACAACGAAGTCATCCCCGCGCCGAATGGAAAATGACCGCAACAGGTTTTTGCGCTCAAGATGTGAGCGGCTGAGGCTCACGTTACCTATAAATACCTGAGGCCTCAAATGTCGGCCTCAAATGAAACTTGTTGTTTTTTAATTAATTGATGAAAATTTTAGATTTAAAAAAAAAAATTATGAAAAATATTTTTAAAATTTGACGTCACAAATTTTTGACACTGTCACAAAGTGTCACAAATCCCCGACCCCCCCCCCCCCCCCCCCTTTTTTTTCGAGGCTCACAACCGCACATTTTTTCCCCCCTCTTCTGAGCTGTAGGCTATTGATATTTTAATGACCCATCCGCTATATCTCTTTCACCAAAATTTTAGAAAAAAAAACAACAAAAGAAAATATTGTGCCCCAAACGCACTTGAGATTTTTTTTTTTAAACAAGAAATTCATTTAGCCCAGTTATCGGGATTCTATTTTATCTTCCCTTTGAAAAACGGGGGGAAAAAAATGATTTTTGGGGGTTAGGTTGAGGGGTGTGGATGAAAATTTAACAGAATATGTTGTCATCGACTTTGAGTCTATGTGCTAAGTTTCAGCTCGATATGTTGACGGGAAGTGGGTCAATTAGCCGTCAAAAGATTTTTGCCAGCCAGATGGTAAGGCATTTGTCAACAACCACAAAGCAAGCCCTAGAGAGCTCAAAATATTTTATACATGCATAGACTATTGGTTGAGTTTGAGACTTGTTCTCTGAAGTCAATTGACCCAAGTAGCTCGATATTTCATTTAAAAATGTATTAGTTATGGATTTTTAAATTTGGTGGGTTTTTTTGGACCCAAGATCCTTTTGAAAGTAATGTAGTAGTCATCCGTGCTTTACTTCAATCAGACTATGGCAGCATTTATGAGTATAAATTTCCCTACATGTGTGTATACTATACTAAATTCTGAATACTATTGTAGCCCTATTCATATGTACATAAGGAAATGTCGTCAGCGAGCCGTAGAGCCAAAGCTCGAAAAGCCCACCCTAAACCAGCCCCCCCCCCCTTTTCTTTTTTTTCGAGCCCGAAGAGTCCCCTAACGATCGGGCCGCGAAGCGGCACGTCGGAGATCTCCTAATATACTATACTAAATTCTGAATACTATTGTAGCCCTATTCATATGTACATAAGGAAATGTCGTCAGCGAGCCGTAGAGCCAAAGCTCGAAAAGCCCACCCTAAACCCGCCCCCCCCCCCTTTTCTTTTTTTTCGAGCCCGAAGAGTCCCCTAACGATCGGGCCGCGAAGCGGCACGTCGGAGATCTCCTACTGCTGGGACAACCCCCGCCTGTAACTTACACGTATGCTGGACCAGCTTTACGGGGACCATCTCAGCCCAAAGGACATCCGAAGGGTCAATAAATTTTGCTCTCACAACACCAGCAACCGACTTTCCCCAGGGGTCGGAATGGTGCATTTACGTCCTCATATACATTCCCCTGCCCATCCCGGGGAAGTGTCGGACGCCTTCTACAATAAATAGTGGCTTACGCCTTACATCCGTCATCGGCGACGTGGTAACCGTGATCCCTACCGTGTTTCTACCGTTATTTTAACTGCAGATATAACCACAGCCGGCCATGGCTACAGCTCGCATACTGTGGTTGCTACAATTCAGGGAGAAACCGTGCACGCCCTTTGTCTGCCCATGGTGGTAGTGTTCCCCGGGTAGCGCTAGAAGGGGGATGGTGGCAGCGCCTTCTTTCGCCAGCATGCCAATGCAGACACAGAGCCCCGGTTCAATGAGACAATCGATCAATCGCCTGCCAGTACCGGTCGTACGACGTGCACCTTTGTGTTGGGGTGCCCCCCGTGCAGTAACGCTAGGCAACTAGGTGTGAGTCGGCGAGGCGTCGGGCTCTATTATTTAACTGCAGATCGTTGGAGTCCTTCATCGCTCGACCACGGTGAGGGCAGAGTACCCGCCACGTAGCGCTCGAATGTCTGGAATAAGGGGGCGAAAAAAAAAGTGGGGGGGGGGGGGTTTGGGTTTAAGGGACGGGGACAAAAAAGGCCGGAAGCATAGGGGAATCCTCGGATTGGCATAGGTGAATCCTCGGCAGTGGCGTAGCGAGGGTGTTTGGCGCCCGGGGACAAGATCCATTTTAAAGCGCCCCCTTTTCTTTTTTTCAACTCTAAAACCCATTATTTTTACCAATACTATAATATGAAATCACAATTTGGCGCCCCTAACTAGCTTGCGCCCTGGGAATCTGCCCCCCTGCCCCCCCCATCGCTACGCCTCTGATCCTCGGTTATATATATGTGGATCATCGGGTAGTTGTAGCTGAACTCTTGTGTTAGCTAGTTGAATCTTCAGAGCCCGAAGAGAGGTCAGGTAACATCTTTCTTTTGATTACCGTCTGTCCTCTCTTAGTGTGAGAACCACTGCTTATTTCCAACAAAGACAGCATTTTCTGTTACTTCTGTTCCGACGCACTCCATTAGTTTGAGAACCACGGCTTACTTCCATCAAATACAGACGTGTCCTTAATTATGTTCCCATGTTCTCCCTTAGTTGGAGAAACACCGCTTCCTTCCATCAAGACGTGCCCGTCACTTCTGTTCAGACGTCCTCCATTAATTTGAGAACCACTGCTTCCTTTCATCACCCACAGACGTGTCCGTCTCGTCTCTCCAGATGCCCTCTGCTACCCTACAACTACAACCTACTTACGTAAGTCAAGTAAAACAGTTCTCAAAGTTAACCTGATTGGATTGGGTGGGGAGAAAGTCAAACTAACACCGCAATAGGTCTACTTGGGTTATGTTTTATTGATGGCTCTTAACCCACTTGGGCTCTCCCGTGACAGCGTGATAAATTGGTCCTTGTCTCAGCATTGAGGAGGTTACAATCAAGTATGTGATACCGCTGACACAATGCCATTCCCACCTAGGCGGTGTGCGACAAGAGCAGACCAGCAGGGGGTAGTCAATGTCAGGGGCAGAGCACTCGGCAGGAATGCTGAGGCCTAACCATGGTTTTAAATTTACATACTAGGTATTACTAAGCGTGGTAGGTATTACAAACGTAACCCCTCTCTTTCTCCCTCTTTCTTTCACTTCTCTCTCTCTCCCCCCCTCACGTTCTCTCTCTCTCCTCTCTCTCTCTCTCTCTCTCTCTCTCTCTCTCTCTCTCTCTCTCTCTCTCTCTCTCTCTCTCTCTCTCTCTNGGCCTAACCATGGTTTTAAATTTACATACTAGGTATTACTAAGCGTGGTAGGTATTACAAACGTAACCCCTCTCTCTCTCTCTCTTTCTTTCACTTCTCTCTCTCTCCCCCCCTCACGTTCTCTCTCTCTCCTCTCTCTCTCTCTCTCTCTCTCTCTCTCTCTCTCTCTCTCTCTCTCTCTCTCTCTTTCTCTCTCTCTCTCTCTTAATATTACAGACGTCTGATAAATGGCCAAAACACAAACACACACAACCCAACGACTCATCATCAGAGGCGTAGCCCGGGAACAAGATTCATTTTTAAAACTCTTTTCAACTCTGAAACCCCAATATTTTCAACAATAAAATACCCATCAAAATCCACTATGGCCCCTTAACTAGTCGAGTGCCTAGGGATATCAGCCCCCCCCCCTCCTCCCTCCAGCAAAACCATGTTCTCCCCACGCTACACCAAAGCACTTCACATATTATGTAGAATTTAAAAAAAAAAACAGTTGTCTGGTACATATTAGCACTTTTGAAACAAAACCATGTTCTCCCCACGCTACACCAAAGCACTTCACATATTATGTAGAATTTAAAAAAAAAAACAGTTGTGTGGTACATATTAGCACTTTTGAGAAGGACGTGTACTCGTTTAGCTCATGACACGCCCATGACATGAATATTATCTGACTTTAAGACATCATCCATTTCTGAAATGGTAAACCTGCTGATCCATGCAGTGTATTCTAAACTATCTTTGGGTAGCAGAACACACTCGTTTTGCCCCATCTCTAATATGTTCCAACTTAACAAGAGTTTTGAGCACCCACTCCCACTGCCAGGTCACCCAGCTCTCCATTAATATTAGAAACCCCACAGCTCACAGCAATAGATTTAGCCAGGACTTTGGGTGAGCGCATGTGTCTAACGACAGTTGGCCTGCTTACAACTCTGGCGTCAGTCTCGTGTGTTCAACATCCAATCTTTTCTTTCTCCTACCTTCAACATCACACCTCGCATTGCGTCTACCTTCAACATCGCACATCACCTTGCCTCTACCGTCAACATAATACCTCACCTTTCGCCTACCTTCAAAATCACACCTCACCTTGCGTCTACCTTCAACAAAACATCTAGCCTTTCTCCTACCTCAAACATCACAACTCACCTTTCGAGAGGGTAACTAGAAAATTATGGGAGGAATTTAATTTCTTGGGGCAATAAAGTTACATTTCAAAAATGAAGAGGGATCAATGCTACACAGTGCGGTCGGGGTGACATTCAATATGTCTGGGTGCTCAGGTAGGGCGTGGGGCAGAATGGGAAGGGAGGCAGGCAAGGGATAGATGTCCCCGGTCCCAAACTAGTTAAGGGCGTCCAATTGGGCTCTGGTGGTATTTTATTGATAAACATAAAGGGTCCTATAAAATGAATCATTTCCCCGGGCTCAAAGACTCTGGCTCGGACCTGCACAACTCAAAATGTAAGACGGGCTCTGGCTTGTCCTCTGGGAGACACTTTCTTATACTTATATTTATGTATGGGAAAGGTTAATTTGGGGTTGTGGGGTTAAATCCCACTTACTCGTACCCACTAGGTCAGTGGTTCTCAACCTTCCTAATGCCGCGATCCTTTACTACAATTCTTCGTGTTGTGGTGACACCCCCCCCCGCCCCCCCCCCCCATAAAAATTATTTTCGTAGTCTGCCTTCTGTGGTCGTCCTCAACCGTTAATCATAAGGGGCAGACAAAATCCGGTGGAAAGGTTGATGTACTACCCCCCCCCCCACGCCACCCCACCCCAGACCCCACCACCCAACACCCTCACTCAACTCAGCACAAGCCCTAAGCTTAAGAAACACTTGTGTCCAACAGCTCTTAACTAACGACACCCACCTAAGCCACCTAGGCGTTCACGATTGCATACAGGCGTATATCCTGACCCCAAGCTCCCCGCATGGTTAGTTGCAGGCACGTCTCTTAATTACGTCTACTTTGACTTTGTGTTTGATTTGCTACTTCCCCCCGGCCCCCTCCCTCAATACTAGTTAGTCATTTATTAATTTAAAAAGAAAAAAATAAATAATAATGTGTGTGTATGTAAAGCGGATGGGGGAGGGGGTGGGCTAGCCAGATCGGACACCCGGGGTCTTGCCTCCTGAGATTTCGACTCTTGATTCCAGTCTTCTGGATATTTCGAGAACAATGTGATAGTAACTACTTTCTTTCAGAAGATATTGAATGTTGAAGACGGTGCCCCCCCCCCCCTTTTTTTTTCCCCCCACCCACTACTTGGTGTGTGTGGGGGGGGGGGGCGCGTTGTTTCACAATTTCACCCCTCATCCCATTTTCTTGTCAGCCCATTCAACACATAATTGTGTCGTCTGAACGACCTCCAGCGCCATCTGGTTATGTCACGAACGACAAAGGCGAAACGTCACCGGACGTGATCGGGGATAAATTTGCGAGCCTTTCGCTAGCTGAACGGCACGACTTTGCCTTTGATTGAAGTCAAGAGTTTAACATTACTGGATTGGACTAGGTTGGGGGGTAGATAATTCTATGGGGAGAAATAATGAAAGGGGCGAGCGCTTCATACACACGCACTTGTTAAAATCTGACAGGGTTGTTTGTGGAAAGTTAACAGCAATATCTTGGTCACTGACCAGTGTCTCGCAGAAGTAATGTGTGCAGTGGCGTGGCTAGGCTTATCTCCACCAGGGGCGGGACAAGAATTTTGCTACTCCTTAGTGCGAAAAAACCCTCTGCCGGTCTCAACATAAAGAAGAATATAAAGAGTGCCGCTCTCTCCACACCCATTCCTACGCCACTGAACGCAAGGAGGGGAGTCCATGCGCCCCTCAAGTAGACCATGCACCAGGCAGTCGAATTATTTAACTCTTTACGTAATTTTTTTTTCTATTTCTTTAGGTAGGATACATTTAAATTTAATTTAGGCCTATACTTATTTTAATGTTGTTTTTTTTTTTTTTACTGAAGTAGGCATTTGCCGAACCGTTTACATTTTTATTTTGTAAGAACTTTATTAAAGCTGAAAATATATTGTTTTACTTACACAATTAATCTACTCCAAATAAACACGTCTTTTTCTTTCATAAAAAATAGTGATGTCTTTGTAGAAGGAAGTAAATCAATTCAGTGCTAGTGGGGGCTACTTACACAGAGATAAAAGCTTTGAAACAAAACGAATCCTACAAAATACCGTGTGTACTTGTATAATTATTTAACCCGTAAAGATGACGGACCCAGGTAGCCTACAGGAAGTACTAAAACCTCTCATCTCATCTGCCATATTCAACCATGCTTTGTCCTTAAAAACATATTTACATCACCATCAGCACTCCCTGATCCCCCCCCCCCGACGTCCTCTCTTTACCCCTCCCATTCCTCAAACCAATTATTTCTTTTCAAAATCCAACTTACTCTTCTCTCTTGATTTTTTAGTTGGAGTGAGTTGGGAGGTGGATTGAGTTGGGAGGTGGAGTGAGCTGGGAGGGGGTGAGTTGGGAGGTGGAGTGAGTTGGGAGGTGGAGTGAGTTGGGAGGTGGAGTGAGTTGGGAGGTGGAGTGAGTTGGGAGGTGGAGTGAGTTGGGAGGTGGAGTGAGTTGGGAGGTGGAGTGAATTGGGAGGTGGAGTGAGTTGGGAGGTGAAGTGCGTTGGGAGATGGAGTGAGTTGGGAGGTGTAGTGAGTTGGGAGGTGGAGTGAGTTGGGAGGTGGATTGAGTTGGGAGGTGGAGTGAATTGGGAGGTGGAGTGAGTGGGGAGGTGGATTGAGTTGGGAGGTGGAGTGAGTTTGGCGGTGGAGTGAGTTTGGAGGTGGAGTGAGTGGGGAGGTGGATTGAGTTGGGAGGTGGATTGAGTTGGGAGGTGGAGTGAGTGGGGAGGTGGAGTGAGTTGGGATATGGAATGAGTCGGGAGGTAGATTCGGTGGGGAGGTTACTTGAATTGGGGAGTGGGTTGATTGGCATGTGTGGTTGAATTGGGATGTGTGGTTGAATTGGGATGTGTGGTTGAATTGGGATGTGTGGTTGAATTGGGATGTGTAGTTGAATCGGGATGTGTGGTTGAATCGGGATGTGTGGTTGAATTGGGTTGTGTGGTTGAATTGGGATGTGTGGTTAAATTGGGATGTGTGGTTGAATTGGGATGTGTGGTTGAATTGGGATGGTGTCCCATTTCGTTTCATCTTAAACAACGAGCAGACGTCTTACACCGTTCATACTCGTCTTTAAAATGACGTCAATGCAGTGGCGTAACCAGGGGAAGGGGGCGGCGAAAATTTGTGTTCGCCCCGGGTGGCACTAACACTAGCTTTGCCACTGTATACATCTCGCTTCTTTTTAGTACGGAATGTAACTTTCGTTTTCAGAGTCAAAGCTGAATGGGAAAGATTGTAGAAATTAGAAATGGATTGAACTTTTATAGTGGCCTTGATACAGTAAGCTGAGTCGTCTGACGGGACAGTTCTTTAAACACAAACATTGCAAAGCATACAAAGAGAACGTGTTAGTACATTACATACAGACATATGATCACAAGTGACCTGATAATTTCTGGGACGGTGTCAAGGCTGCCCCCACCCTCCCCAGGACGGCATTTAGTGGCTGATTCAATGGCATTTACCACGCATACTTGACCCATTGAATAGACACGGCCACGGCTCACTGACTTTCGCTGGATTGTCTCAGTAGTTTAATCGCCGTTTAAGCAATTGTAAACTTTAACGAAGCACCGGTGTTGCGTGAGAGATGTTGTGTTGACTTGGGGCAATGGAAACATTGGAAGAGTTTCACGTGAAGGGTAACTCGTTAAAGGC
Organism: Lymnaea stagnalis; assembly: GCA_964033795.1. NCBI lineage: Eukaryota > Metazoa > Mollusca > Gastropoda > Lymnaeidae > Lymnaea > Lymnaea stagnalis. The sequence continues at coordinate 623,212 of CAXITT010000432.1, forward strand.
AAAGTGGCCGAGGCGTGACGGCGCCTAGGCAGAAAGACCGAGTGGCCGAGGCGTGACGTTGCCCCAGGCAGAATGACCAAGTGGCTGAATGGCTTAATCTCGTTGAATCTACAATTGTCCCATTGGGGGTGGGGGGTGGAGATTTAAAAAAAAGTGGGTTGGGAGGGGTATCTTTGGCCTAACCTTTGTTTACCGGAAGTTAAAGACTTGTTGAAACCTCCCTTGTTCCTGCAGAGTTTTGAGTTGTTAATAACATGAGACATCGTTTTCTTTCAATCATTGAAACACCCACTAGCGTGGGGGGGGGGGGGGTTGGGGGGGCAGTCCCCCCCAGGGGGGGGGGGGGGGGGGGGGGGCTAGAGGGGCAGTCCACCCCATGCGATACTTTTTGTAGGATGACATATCTGCCAACGGCGAACAATACATCTTATGTTTGATGTTTGATGTGGACGCCAATGCCATCTCTATGTCGACTCTATAGGGGTGAACTCTACTTGGGTCAATAATATGTCCATGTTCATGCCGATGCCAATACCATCTCCATTTTGGCCAATACCATCTCTATTTTGGCCAATACCATCTCTATTTTGACCAAAACATCTCTATTTTGACCAATACCATCTCTATTTTGGCCAATACCATCTTATTGTTATTCAATCTGTAATGTTTGTGTTTATTGGCTTCATGCATAACAATTTAAATAATCATGAATAAAGCATATACTTAAATGTTTGATTATAATAAGCATACATAATACAAATAACACACACACACACATACACATATAATTTCACAAACACTGAAACTTAGGAGCTAATTTGAAACATATTTTGTGACTTTTTTGATGTGACTTTTTTTTATGTTACTTTTTTCCTATGCCTTTTTTTTCCCCTTCAATCGCACCCTCCCCCCCCCCTCCGCCCATATTTAGTTCTTCTTTTTCACCCGTAATCTTTTACGCAGTAGTGTATCTGTTTACTCGCAAGTCAGAGTTTCACGACGTACGATCTTCTATGCCCCCCAATGTTTAAGTTTAAGTTTAACCCGCAACAGTGGAATTTAATTATGTAAACATCAAAATAAAATATTCTCTGACGTCTCTTTTACGTTACCATTTTGTGCGAGACCGGAAGCCGAGATTCTCAGATACCGTTAACTCGCGTTCTCAAATTATAACGACTGGGACTGTTATAAGAAACAAACAAAACAAACGAAAGTTGACCCTAAAACAAAAAAAAAAAGCTTTAGTACGTGCGACCAAAAAGAAGAAAAAAGTTAACGTTGTCTTGTATTGAAGAGTTGTCCTTATGGTCTGGTTGGTTTTCGTGTCTTAATCCAAACGTCTTGCCCAGCATGCAGCATTTGTCAATTTTATAAATAAATCAATTTTAACATTTGTATTTTATATATCTTCGTATTTATCAGTTGTGTTGTGAGATGTGTTGTGATGTGTGTTGTAAATGTGTGTTGTAAATGTGTGTTGTGAGGTGTTATGTGTGTTGAGTGGCGTGTTGAAGTAGGGAGGTGTATTGTGAGTTGTGTTGTTTTTGTGAAGTGTGTTGTGATATGTGTTGCGATGTGTGTTGTGATGTGAGGTGTGTTGTTTCAATGCAGACCCGCTTTCTGAATATCATGATCACCGAGAGAATTGACGAAAGATTTAAATCGTTGCTTCGTGTCGTCAAAACTTCCCGTTTGCAGAACCTCTTCTCCCCCCCCCCCCCCCCCCCCCCCCCCCACCACCCACCCCCCCNAACTGGGTCAATCCCAAGCACGGTGCTGGGTGGCTGAGCGGTTTAACTGGGTCAATCCCAAGCACGGTGCTGGGTGGCTGAGCGGTTTAACTGGGTCAATCCCAAGCACGGTGCTGGGTGGCTGAGCGGTTTAACTGGGTCAATCCCAAGCACGGTGCTGGGTGGCTGAGCGGTTTAACTGGGTCAATCCCAAGCACGGTGCTGGGTGGCTGAGCGGTTTAACTGGGTCAATCCCAAGCACGGTGCTGGGTGGCTGAGCGGTTTAACTGGGTCAATCCCAAGCACGGTGCTGGGTGGCTGAGCGGTTTAACTGGGTCAATCCCAAGCACGGTGCTGGGTGGCTGAGCGGTTTAACTGGGTCAATCCCAAGCACGGTGCTGGGTGGCTGAGCGGTTTAACTGGGTCAATCCCAAGCACGGTGCTGGGTGGCTGAGCGGTTTAACTGGGTCAATCCCAAGCACGGTGCTGGGTGGCTGAGCGGTTTAACTGGGTCAATCCCAAGCACGGTGCTGGGTGGCTGAGCGGTTTAACTGGGTCAATCCCAAGCACGGTGCTGGGTGGCTGAGCGGTTTAACTGGGTCAATCCCAAGCACGGTGCTGGGTGGCTGAGCGGTTTAACTGGGTCAATCCCAAGCACGGTGCTGGGTGGCTGAGCGGTTTAACTGGGTCAATCCCAAGCACGGTGCTGGGTGGCTGAGCGGTTTAACTGGGTCAATCCCAAGCACGGTGCTGGGTGGCTGAGCGGTTTAACTGGGTCAATCCCAAGCACGGTGCTGGGTGGCTGAGCGGTTTAACTGGGTCAATCCCAAGCACGGTGCTGGGTGGCTGAGCGGTTTAACTGGGTCAATCCCAAGCACGGTGCTGGGTGGCTGAGCGGTTTAACTGGGTCAATCCCAAGCACGGTGCTGGGTGGCTGAGCGGTTTAACTGGGTCAATCCCAAGCACGGTGCTGGGTGGCTGAGCGGTTTAACTGGGTCAATCCCAAGCACGGTGCTGGGTGGCTGAGCGGTTTAACTGGGTCAATCCCAAGCACGGTGCTGGGTGGCTGAGCGGTTTAACTGGGTCAATCCCAAGCGGGTGGACTGGAAATACACACACTCCCCACACTCATATCCCACTCGCCAACACACACACACACACACATACATCACCACATCTCATTCTCACACTCATCCCTCCCATCACAGACACCTACTCATCCCCTATCACATACGAACCTCACATACAAAGCTATAGAAAAACCCAAACCACATAACAAAACACACAACTCACCCCACGATCCGTCGACTGACCATTCGGCCACATTCCCCCCTCCCCCCGCACCCCCACCCCTCACACCAAACCCATATGCACACTGAAGAACTTGGCTCTCTCCTTAATTAACCCCGGCTGCCTGATCAATGCCATTCACACGCAAAAAGCATCCGACTTTTAATGTGGTTTCCGATGGATTGTTTTGTCGTTTTTTTTTCAATTGCTTTGTTCTAACCAAGCTTATCAAAGGAACCTACACTGTCTAGGCTTAAAGTGCCCAGTCCAAACTATTTCAGCCAGAGAGACATTACCTTCATCGGATTCTATTTCTCATTGGGCTTGTTACAATGACAATAATAACAACACTCGCAGCTCCACGTGATGCAACAAAGTGTTGCCTCGGCAATCACGGTAACTGATCAACATCAAGTCTGCATGATTACAACTGGAATTTAAAAAAAAAAAAATTTTAGCTCAAAGATTTTACAAATATGGTTTTTCTTGAGGCTCACCATCAATCAGTTGTGAACATATTATCAATGTTTGAGCACCACCGATTCACAAAATTAAAATTTAAAAAAAACCACACACAAAAAAAACAACAAATAAAAACCAAACAAAAAACACTGTTAGGAATGTGGATTTATTTTGATCAAAGTCTATAGACTGTTTTATTATTTTTTGTGCGGGGTCTCATGGGACCAGGGCAAGACTTGAGCAGTGTTGGATCAAAGCTCTTAAGAAAAGAATTAGGTCTAAGATAATTGTGTGTGTGTGTGTGTGTTTGTTTTTTTTTAATCTGATCACCTAGAGAAGGAGTGGGGCAGTTATCGCGCCCATAAGTGATGATCAGAGATAAAAAAAAAATAAAAAAAATATTCATCCTTTCAAATCCAACTGAACCTGTCTTGCTGAGCTGTCTTTCTGAGCTGTCTTGCTGAGCTGTCTTGCTGAGCTGTCTTGCTGAGCTGTCTTGCTGAGCTGTCTTGCTGAGCTGTTTTGACCTTTTAGCTTTAATGGCCTGCAATGCTTCTTTCAGGGCATCTCTCTGTGGGTGGGAGCACTGCCCCATGGAGCAAGTCAAGTCCCCCCCCCCCCCCCCCCCCCCCCCCCCCCCCCCCCCCCCCACCGGAGACAAATGTATACAACAATAATACGAAAATATAACTTCTAAAAAAAATGTTTAAAAACCTACTAGATTGTAATTTTTGTAACATTTTTTTTAGAAAGAATAGCACTTGATGTATTTCACAGATACCTGTAACATATTACTAGACTCACTGTATCAAGTGATCCGTATTGGGCTAGGGTTGGTGTCACAAAGACTTAGGCAGCAATGTCACACTCACAGAAGGGAATACTAGGAATGTTGAAACCAAAACTGAAAAATCTCCCAAAACAAACGGCAACTACAATGATCTAGCCCACTGGCCCAGTAAGTTATCGGTCGCTGAAAGTGACCACATCATTATACATGGGCCACAGAAGTTATCAGTAGCTGAAAGTGATCACATCATTATAAATGGGCCACAGGAGTTATCGGTCGCTGAAAGTGATCACATCATTATAAACAGGCCACATGGGTTTTCGGTAGCTGAAAGTTATCCCATCATTATAAATGGGCCACAGGAGTTATCAGTAGCTGAAAGTGATCAAATCATTAAAAACGGCCCACATCCTATTCATAAACAGTAGAGTTTTTCAACAGATGCAAATAGACGGAATTTCTCTCTGACAATGATATCTTTGGCACTTCTCACCCCAAAGTCTGAAAATGCCCCCTGGAAATTGAAGAGAACCCCGAATTCAAATATGCGTAAAATTGCATCCCTGCATTTTGAATGTGGCCGATAGTCTTCGGCACCCTCAATTTCTCCACACCCCCCCCCCACACACACCCTTTTACTTCACGCTGGTCAATGTGATAGTACGAGGTTGAATCTAAGCTGGCGCCAATCGATTACCCTGGGGACACACCACAATCAGAGTAAATTCGGTTGATGTATGACACTATAATTATAATGCCTTCCACGTATACTCCAAAATGATCTTCTTGATTTTTTGAAATAATCAAAAAACATTTTAGGAAGCAGTGCAAATTGTATATTTATTTTTTTAGTAACTTCCAATAAAGTTATACAAATATTTAGCACTATGTGGGAAATAAATAAAAATAAAAAAAAACTACATTAAAACGAACATTCCCACGTTAACCTATTTTTCCAAAAATTCCCAAAACACTATTTTCTTTCAAAAATTATACAAAATTCCAATGATTTGGGAAATTTCCCATGAGTTAGAAACACTGGTATTGAGGACAAAATCAATTTAAAAAAAAAAAAAAATGGCTCCCACAATTACAAATTTGATTGGCTTCTGTTAATGACATCACTTGGTTTGCTCTGACAAATGTTTTGGAGTTACTGACCTTCACCCCTACACATAGCGCTTGTTGATGGTGAGCTTATCTATTCTTAGCACTAAAGGCCAACATGCCTTTGGCTGTTTGTTTCAACGTGTCCTAAAATAGCTTTCATTTACAAGTGTTGGGGGGTGGGGGGGCGGTTTACACAAATGACGTCACACGTCTAAGAAAAGGGAGGTGGGGGCACATATTTTGATGATGTGTGAAGAAGGGAGGTGGGGGGGGGGGGTTAAACAATGTGGTGTCAAATGAAAAGCAGAACACTATTGAAAAAAAAATGCAATAATTAGCACTTAAATTACAGACCATGTTAACATTAGGGGGGGGGAGGGGTTAAACAATGTGGTGTCACATGAAAAGCAGAACACTATTGGAAAAAAAATGCAATAATTAGCACTTAAATTACAGACCATGTTAACATTATACTTTCTTTCAACAATTATAATTATTTTATTTTTAAACTACGATCACAGAGAGAATCAGTGCATGTATCCGAGGTCAGAGGACAATGGCCTATGAGCAAGTGACAGTCCGCCACGGAGGAGGAGAATCGAGGCTTAGTCGCAATGACAGTCGAATGAATTTATGTTCAAATGTGGAGATAAGAGTCATAGCTTAGGGGATACCACATGAAGTCAGATGGAACTCAAAATGGTGGACCGAGAAGGCCTAAATGTTCTAGGGCAGGAATTCTTAACCTTTTTTGCAGCGATGCATCCTTTCTTAATTTCAACACCCCCCCCCCCACTCTCCCTTTCCGGCATAAGTTAATAAAAAGTAAATGGGAGGTGAATGTTTTAAACGGTTTGTGAAGGACAGCAATGGACAGAGGGATTGGTTATGGGGGGGGGTGGGTAGGGTGCACAGGTTTGTGAAGGACTGCAATGGACAGAGGGATTGGTTATGGGGGGGGTAGGGTGCACAGGTTTGTGAAGGACAGCAATGGACAGAGGGATTGGTTATGGGGGGGGTGGGTAGGGTGCACAGGTTTGTGAAGGACTACAATGGACAGAGGGATTGGTTATGGGGGGGGGTAGGGTGCACAGGTTTGTGACGTTATATTTTAGGGAGGCTTCAATTTATTGTGACAGAAAAAATAGAGGGGGGCACAATTAACGATTTTTGCCCCCCCCCGCCCTTGTGAAATTCGCATTTATAGATGGCCCCCCATAGTGATAAACGCGTATTATTGTATGTGTTACAGGCAAGGTGTGAACTCCAAGTATCCGGTGTCCAGCTATCTTTCTCACCATATCCGGTGTTCAGCTGTCATTCTAACCATATCCGGTGTCCAGCTGTCATTCTAACCATATCCGGTGTCCAGCTGTCATTCTAACCATATCCGGTGTCCAGCTGTCTTTCTCACCATATCTGGTGTCCAGCTGTCTTTCTCACCATATCCGGTGTCCAGCTGTCTTTCTCACCAATCCATTCAGCTTGATTGTTCCGGTGTCCAAATGTAAAATGAATAACAATTTAAGCAATAATTTTGATTGGAGATATGAGATTTTAACTTTTAAAAATATTGATCATTAAATAAAAACGAAACAAATTTTAAAAAAAAAAAATATTTTTACATTATTAAACTCCAATGGAAGTGTACCGGTCTTCACGAACATAATCATATATAAAAACAAGGCACCATTACAGCAGGGTAGCGCCCCTTGCGCGTATTTGCACGCCTCCAGTAGAATAAGGGCCATGTAAAAGAGGGTTGGGCGAAGAGGGCATCAACCCCGGGCACCGACATTAATATCTGCTGAAGAGTAACTGAGCAGGACGCTCTTGCACGGCCGCTCACGAAGAGCAGCGTCCAGGACCCCGGTCAGACGTATTCGTAACCGTTAAAGTCAAAACCAGGATCAAGGACTCCCCCATTGGTAAGCAATGGACGCGGATTGGACCCCGGGCACCAGAAGGTTGAGAACCACTGCACTATAGGATCCCGTTTCCCGACGTGATCCAGTTCCCCCACGGAGAACCGTTTCCATGTGGGATACCGATCCCAGTGGGATCCCATATTCTGCTGGGATCCAGATCCCGGCTGGTATCCCTTTCCCGGGTTCGTTCCCTTTTCCAAGTGGGATTCCGTTACCGGTGGGATCAAGTTCCCTGTTGGATCCCGGTCCTCGTGAGATCCAATTCATTTGGGATCTATCCTTTGTTGTGATAGTGTTACCATGTGGGATCACGTTTTCTCAGTTGGATCCCGTTCCCCGTTGGAATCCTGTTCCTCGGCGGGATCATGTTCCCGGTGGGATAGTGAAGTGTATACAGATGGCTTAGGTCAGGGGTCGGGAACCGTTTTGTCTGAGAGAGCCATGGACACCACATATTTTGAAAAGTAATTCTGTGAGAGCCATACATTATGTTTAAAACTAAAAATTCAAGTAAATTCGTGCATTTTGTGTAATTTCAACACTAGAAATGCAATAATTATGTCTCTGAATTCTTTTTAATAAAATTGTTATGCTGTTGCTAATCAAAGGAGTCTAAAGAAACATTTTTTTTTATAATCGAACATTTGTCTGCGAGCCAGATGCAGCCATCAATAGAGCCACATCTGGCTCGCCAGCCATAGGTTCCCGACCCCTGGCTTAGGTCATAATAATGGACAAGTACATTAGAACTTTCTAGAACCTTCCTAACATTATCTTTCATTCTTATGCAATAACGCTGAAGGAAACACAATTGGAATGTCATGAAAAATAATTAACGCGATAAGTGCATTTATATCATCCTTAAAGATTATAGAAAAAAAATCGAAGCTTCTAGATTGTAGAATAATCTAGAAACTTCATGAAACTTATCAAAGATGACTCAGTGATACTGAACAAATCCCACGGAAAGTAGAGAAATGAATAAAACGCAACTAATTTCAATGACCTTTTAGATTTGACTATATATTCCACGAAGAACTTTCTGGGAACATTATAGATGAGACTTAATTACTTCCTTGAAATTTCTGAAAGATTACTTTTTTCTGTGTGATTATTTTTTGAGTACGAAAAAATTATACAACTAAATGCCATAACCATTACCACGTTTCCTTTAAGTTAAAAGAGCGATCTATTCCCATAAGGTTAATGTTTGAGTTATGCCTCAGATAAGGGGCCGTATACAAATTGCCCAGACAAGAAATGATGGATTTAAAATTTAAATTTGTCACAATAATTTTTTTATTTTTTTTTAACAATAACAAAACAAACCCCACATAAATCAAGTCTTTTAAATTGTAGAACTTTCTGGAACATTCGAGACCGGCCATGAATGGATTGGATATTGTTAGTTTTAATTCCACCGATATTTCAATAAGGACTATGAAGGGTATTGATACCAGGCTAGAGGCCTAGATCCCTCAATTCACATTGAGCCTGCAGTGTTGTCTAAGCCAAGTGGTTTTATTATAGATTATAAATAATATATTATGGAAAAATGAAATTGGGCCATCGGCCCCAAGGGAGGGAATATTTTGAGTTCAGAGTACCCTTCGGTATTTGAATATGGATAATCAAGTGAATGATGACCACGTTTGGTCAAGAGCCATCGATTTATGTCTGAGTATTTGTTGATAATTTCATTTTTATTGCTCATATTAAAAAAAAAAGAAAAGGGGTTTTTTTTTCAAAACAACCCCCCCCCCCCCCCCAGTACAGCGGTTCTCCACCTTCGTAATGCCGCGACCCTTTAATACAGTTCCTAATGTTGCGGTGACCCCCATCCATAGAATTATTTTCCTTGTTACTTCATAAATATGTGTTTTACGATGGTCTTAGGCGACCCTTGCGTAAGGGTCGTTCGACCCCCCAAAGGGGTCGCGACCCACAGGTTGAGAACCGCTGCCCCAGTACATCATTCTGGATAATGATAGACATGTGTGCCAAGTTTGGTTATGATCCACCAATCTATTTAAAAGCCTTTGCGGATATGTATACATACATACACACTTAGAAATGAAGGATATTCTTCTAGATGAGTAAGAACATAGTTTCAGAGAAGTAGGAGAAGGTAAGTTTCATTAGGATGGTGGAAGAACTGTGTTTTGATGAGATGCGAGTGTATTTTTGGGGCTGGCTTAGCATATGATATGACATGGTATGGGAGTTTCAGCTTCTATAGTAGCAGGAAACTTCAGACTGAGACTGGTGAGAGGCACTGTTCAAAAAAGGGTGTTCAAGCGAGACCTACACCGACCCACCAAACCAAAAAAAGAAAACGTTTACGGCTTAAGTCTCCTTGAAAAGTACGAGCGCCCCCCCCACTCCCCCCCCCATGTCACCACTTCTCGTCCTGGCCAATTCGTGTCGCCATTTACAGTTGTAAATGTGACATTGACGTTAGCTTGGAGGTCAGACAAGGATGTTTGTGTGTCAGGTGTAGGAAGGAGGGGGGTGGGGGTGGGGCGCATCGTTGTCATCGGAGAAACAGCAATTCTTCGTGTGGACTGTGCATTGTTCTTGGCTGACCTACTACACACTAACGTTGATGAAAATTAGACGGTCTCTTGTATGGTCCTATAGAGATATAGGATATGCATAAACTGCGAACTTATCTTAAATATAATCAACTTATTGTCTTCTCCCGGTCTGGGGGGAAATAGTTTTATTTATCCCAAAATTTGATGCTTATAAAATAAAAAAAAAATTATCTTCGTAAACCTGAATAGAAAGGGAATAATTGGTTGGTCCATCTCTATAATATGCTGGGTTTTGTAGTCTGCGCCAAACTTGCAAAACCGACCAATGGCACTAAACATATTAAGAACCCTTGTGACCTGTGACACAATTGCATTACAAATTCTATTGACTCTGCGTAGTGGCGTAGCCCGGGGGCATGATATTTTTTTTCCCCGCCAGCCACACCCATCCCCCCTCTTTAAAAAAAAACTCTAAACCCATTATTTTCAGGAATGAAATATAAAAGCCCATTTTGGCCCCCCCCCCCCTAACTGGCCTGGCAACCGGGGGCATTTGCCCCCACTCCCTTATTATTTTTTTTTTATACCCGGGGCATGATATTTTTTTTTCCCGCCCGCCCCACCCACCCCCCCTCTTTAAAAAAAAACTCTAAACCCACTTTTTTCAGGAAAAAAAAATAAAAACCCACTTTTGCCCCCCCCCCCTAACTGGCCTGGCAACCGGGGGCATTTGCCCCCACTCCCTTATTATTTTTTTTTTATCGCTACGCCACTGACGCTATGACTTGAAATTATAAAGACCTCTTTAACTAATTATGTGAGATTGTGCTTTTTACAGATATTTACAAACATGTAGGTCACAAATAACAACTGGACACCGATGCAGCCGAAATGGATAAGTGCTAACCCAGAGCCACAAGGGATTAAAGTGCGTATACCTTTGAAAAAGTAAGTTAGCAATACCACTTCGAGAGCATGGTATGTTAGGAGAGTAACACAAACTATTTATTGTTCAACAGGAAAGGGCGCATAGCACCATGGGACAGCAGGATTAGGGAAATAGGTTATGGGTACATTTCCTGAGTCGTTTATCACATAAATATGCGTATATGTCTGGAGAGGTGGAAAATTTTGCAGGACGTGTAATAGGTTGGAGTAAGGTGAGGGTGGTAGCAGCGGCGGGTTTAGAAATTAAAAAAAAAGAAAAATAGGTAGAAGAAAGACATCAGGTGGGAGAAGCATTGCGGTGCTGAACTACGGGAAGGTTGTCTCAAATTGACATTGATAAGAAAGCACAATGTCAGGGGGAAAGAGTGTGCGTGTTGGGTTGGGGGGGGGGGTCCTCCAGCATGATACGGTGAGAAAAAGGAATTACAGATCATAGGTATGGGGGATGTCGGTGACAATGTGGAGCAAACGGGGTGGGGGGGAGCCCCAACCCACCACACTGCGTGACAGTGGGAAGCACACTAATAATGAACTATAAAAAAAAAAAAAAAATAAATTACTTGCTGCTACACACAAAATGACGTTAGGTAGCCGACCGTGTAGTGGCGTATCCTGACTAAATGGCTCAAGGGGCGACCCCCCAAAAGTGTGCCCTCCTAACACACAACACACATATATAATCCCCCTCCCCCTATTTCCCACGCATGCCTTAGATACTCTACTGAGATGACGTAGAGAAATTGAACAAGAAGAGGAGGCACACACAAAAAAACAAAATAAAATGTCTTTAAAAAAACATTTATTGTTATTTTCTGAGTCTGTATCCATTTTTTTTTTGTCGCCCCCAGAAGCCTAGCTTTCGAGGGCATGGGGAGGGGGGCAGATTTTCTTGGCGCCAGGCTAGTTAAGGGTGCCAAAATGTGCTTAGATATTATTTTTTTTAATGAAAGCAAAGGGTTTGAGAGTTGAAAAAATTAATGGAGGCTATTTGTAATGAATCTTGTCCCCGGACGCCAGACACTCTAGCTATGCTTCTGCGCAAGTGAAACTTGGACCCTAACAAAAACAGCAGAAAATCTATTAAACACATGGGAGAGGAAAGTTCTCAGGAAAATATATGGGCCAACAAAGGATGAATATGGATGGAGAATACGAACCAACCAGGAATTAAACAGTCTATATCAGGATCCTACGATAGTGGCAGAAATAAAAAGAGGCAGGCTACGCTGGGCAGGACACCTAGAGAGAATGCCAAATGACAGAGGAACGAAGAGGGTGCATCACCAATACCCCAGAGGAAAAAGGCTCAAAGGCAGACCCAGGCTTAGGTGGATAGATGATGTAGAAAAAGATCTACAGCAGCTGAAAGTCCAAGCATGGAAAAGAAAGGCATTCGTTAGGTCTGAGTGGAAGGAAGTAGTGCGGCAGGCCAAAGCCCTACATTGGGCTGTAGCGCCACAGGGATGGATGGATGGATGGATTTGTAATGAATCTTGTCCCCGGGCGCCAGACACTCTAGCTACGCCTCTGCGCCCCCCCCCCTCAAACAACCCAGACAAGAGCATAAAATAACACAGCTGAGAAGGAAGCGTGAGCGCTAGATGTCTTTAAGACACAGACACTCAAGCTGTCTTAGTTTAAGAAAGTTCTTAAGGTTTGTGGGAGGGAACGAGCCATCAATCACGGATTAACATAACACACGTGTTAGTGTGTACAATGGCTAGTGTAAATAATTCGTCCACGAAGTCCTGTGTTGGGTTGTGTCATAAATTGAAATTAAGTGATGCCATTAAGTGTATCCCGGTATGATTTTGTTTACCAAAAAAGACCAAGGGTGAATTAAGGTTCGCTTTAGAAGTATAAAATAGGCCTACAACTAAAGTGTAATCAGGTAGAAGCTTTAGACAAGGGCTCCTCAAACTACTGCATGCGGGCCAAATCCCTCCGCCCCCCAGGGGACTTATATCCAGCTCGCCGTACGGGGTATCCACATAGCAGTGACATGTATGGAACTGGACATTGACCAAGGCATTGGCAAAAAGCAGACCCCATTCTTCCAGTTGGAAGACTAACAAGTTTTGTTCTTTTTTAAATATTGCTGTATTCTGTTGTTTGCACTACAAGAGATACGAGTAGTGTGCCTAAGCCTAAGAAGTAGTTGAGATAGTTTTCAAACTATAGTCCTCCGCCCTTTAACAGCATCTGAGGGGACAGTGACCTGCAACCCCCCCCCCTCCAATAACTACAACAAGTTAAGGACCCCTGCTTTTGGTAGTGGAGAAATTTGAAACTTCATTGAGAGAACACACAGTACAAATTTATTATTATTGTCCCTTAAGAGGTGACTTCCTTCCCGTTCACAATATTTCTATTTTGGACTTCTCTCCCCCCCCCACCAACCCCTCTTGACAGGTAACCTCTGGGGTGATACGCCACCCCCACGCCACCTATAATGCAGAATCCTTATTATGCTCATGTCACCAAATAAAAATGTCCCGTTATAAAAGACAAAATGACGTCAGTGAAGCTGGGCCCTTAAAAACCAAAAAAAAACCCCAAACATCTTTGCATACCAGACAAAGTTTAAAAATGCAAATCGTTGTCAATATTATCAATTTAATAACAAAATCAATTGTAATCCTTGTATCTCAGTCTTACACTTGGACAAGCCCTGAGCAATCATCGAAGGAACCTTACAAACTTGACCATGAGGGTTAGAGGAGTCCAGGTGGATGGATGAACACAAGAAGAAGACATACTTGGTTCATTATCATCTAGGTAGCCCCAGAAAGTTTTGCAAATGATCTTGGAAAAGGCACGTTTAAGGACCTTTGAAATATACTCTCTTACAGTGTCAGGCTGTAAAAATAATCATGATATTTTAACAAGTTTTTAAAACACCGATATTAATAATTATTAAAAAGAATTTCTCAAATGCGTTCGCTGGAATAAATGAACAGATTAGAAGGGAGGGAGGCATAATGCCGAGTCGAACACAAATGATGCAACTGTCATAAATCAACATTTTCAACAGATTAGAAGGGAGGGAGGCATAAAGCCGAGTCGAACACAAATGATGCAACTATCATAAATCAACATTTTCAACAATTGATGATGCTGTTTTAATATTCTATATTAGAAATTGCCTCCCTGGTACCAATAATGATGACAGGAAAATTTTTATATAAACTTGTAATATTTCCCCTTTTTCCTCTAACCTCTATTTAAAAAAATTTGTCGTCACTGAACCCAAATAGGTCAGTAATACCTAGACTGGTGGTCTGTGGACTGGGACATCTCCTTAAGGTCCTTGTCACTGAAACCAAACAGTTCAGTAATACCTAGACTGGTGGTCTGTGGACTGGGACATCTCCTTAAGGTCCTTGTCACTGAAACCAAACAGTTCAGTAATACCTAGGGTGGTGATCTCTGGACTGGCATATGTCCTTAAGGTCCTAGTCTTTGAAACCAAATAGGTCCCCGCAGGCAGTAGTTTGAGTAGCTTCTACCTGATTACACTTTAGTTCTCACATGTTATATTTATATTTCTAAATATAATGGGCTCCAGTAACTGCTGCAATGTGATTAAAATCCTGCCATCGAGTCACAATGAAAAATTTGGGAAGCACTGAAATAATAAGTGACCAGGGTCCAGAATAATAAAAATTAATAAATTCAAGAGGAAAGAATCTTGAGTACAAAAAAATAAAAACAAAACAAGAATCTTAAGTTCAAAAAACAATTATTTTATTCATTTGTTTATACATTGCAATAGGGCTTTAGTTTGAGGATTTGTCATGACAGAAATCAAAAGTCCAGATGTGAGGAAAAATAAGACCAGAACCGAGCATCTGGATATCAGTGGAGATTCTGGAGATGATATTTACACTTAGGGTACAAGAAAGAAGTTTGTTCATGTCCAATTCAAGTTAATTTATTGAGGTCAAACGTTCACATTCAGTGGTTAAATATTAAAAATTTACTTTTCCTCCCTAAGAAATACCATTTTAAAAAATGGCAGTGTGCCCCGTTATATAATTGAAAGGGCCTTTTCCAAATAAGAAGATCACAAATAATCATTCTCTATGTATGGCTGTAATGCTGTGTTCGATAGGCACAGAAAATAATATTCCCAGAAGTTAGCATTAATTGGTGTGTTTTTATGAAGCTCGTTACTTGAATGCACGTTCTGTCGAGTAACTTTATTAGAAGGGAATTTCACTAATTGCCGCCGCAATTGTTTTGCGGGTTACGTCTAGCTTAAAAATACAAAATATAGCTCTAGCCAAAAACATAGATGTTTTCAATGTCATTCTGGAATATTTTTATAAATATACTTTTGTGATGCTCATTTCACTATTTCCTTTAAAAAGATATTTTTAAATGAGCAGAGATCATAATAAGTAAATTTTGTCTTAAAAATATGTCAACACTGTCAGATCTTATGTGGGCGAAGGTCATGTTAAAAAGGAAATACAATGACCTGTAAAGTAGATGTCACTTTGGAATGATGGAGGCAAAAACGCTGTCTTAAAAATATAGACAAAAGAGCAGGCATGGAATTGCTTTTAAAAAAATTATGATTTGGAATGTCATTTACAATTGTATAAGGAATTGATATGTCAGATCAATGATGGTAAAATATAAGTAATAGACTACAAGTCATGGAAAGCAATATACAGCTCAAACTAATCATTATTTACATAGAAATCAGGCACTCATAGGAGGGATAGAGGAATGCGGTACTGAGCTATCTGCAGAGAAATATAAGAATTAAGTGTAGAAAAATAATAAAATGTCTCCAATATGCCATTTCTATAAATAAATTTTAAATACAGAATGTTTCAATTAGGAAATGGGATTTGCTTCATGGTTACCAATATTACAGAAGATTTAACCAGTATACGCGTAAAATCTTCCCTTGAGATCATAAATGAGGGATGATATGTCAAACAGCTCATTTTATGAGAGGTGAAGATTTAAGTGTTAGCATTGCCACAAAAGATAATATAATACAAAAATATACAAGCATAATTAATTCTGTGGATACCGCCTTTGATGACAAAATAACATTGCTCACAAGCTGTATGCCCTAAAGATATATAATTAGTATTCAATCAATAACACAATATCATTTATGCTCTAAAACACAATGCTCATCTATCTAAATCTCTATTATAAGAAAACTTTCTTGAAGAAATGCTGCAAGTGTTAGTGTTGAAAACTTTATATATTTTTTTTTTTGTGATGCAAGGGAGGTAGCTATTAAAATAACTTAAGACAATAATTATAGCCCCTGAAATTTATACCTGACCCTTGAGAATATATTTAATTTATTAAAACTCAAGGATGAATTACTAGTGGAATAAATACAAATACAAAGGTAAATTCTACCATTAAGAAGCCTAAATGTGTTTTGTTACATTAAAAAGCCTGAATGTGTTTTGTCTATCAAATTATTGTCAAGTATGCCTTTCGTCCTTAAGAGAATTAAAAAAAAATTAAAATTAATCCACAAGAACTTCAAAATGAATTTGACCGACTTGTTCCACTCTGTCATGGATTATATTTTTGGCAAAAGCTCGACATGTCAACATGAGGAGAACACCAGGACGGGGATTGTCCATGCGAAGAAACATTATTGGTGACCTGTAACCTTGCTGGTTGAGAAAAGGAAAGTGCTTGAAATGAAAACCTTGTGCTGGGAAATACAACAAGTCTCCCATGTTCTCTCGGGTAGTATCATCCTGAAAAACAAACAAAAACAAATGGATTATCTAACATTACATAATCTTCTGTTGGCACCCATTTAAGGGGTTTGTTCAAATGCTAGGGGAAGTAAAAGATCTTGCAGACTGCATTTTCTGTATTGTATGATGCTTTAGGCCCACTTAATTTATTACAGTATGTTTAAAAGTTTACATATTGACGTCCTCCATGGCTGATCTATTTGTGATATTGCAAAATAAATATAATATTAAACCATCAAGAGTTTAGTAAAAATTTGGTTGCTATTTATTAACAAATTGAAACAAGTTTTTTTTTAAATAAAGATTTTATCCAATACCTAGGACTGGTTAACTTTAATTAAATGATCTATATTAAGCTTATTTAAATCTAGTATCTAGTGACTGTCTGCTCTTTATAATAGCTAATATACTTCCAGGCATTTCACACTGTATAATGCAGAAAAGGAAAGGGGAGGTGGGTTGGAAAAGAAATCCACATCTTGGCATTCTTGTTGCAGATTTAAAAAAAAAAAAATGTTTAAGTTAATAAAAATAAACAATAAATATGAAAATATGATGACCAAAAATTAATTAAATGTCTTAGATTGAACATGACACTCACATCCCCATCACATCGTACATGGATCCACCAAGGATCCTCCTCCTTCCAGTCATCTTTGATTAGGTCTGGGACACTTTCAGGTGTATATTCTTCAGGTACCCAAGCAAAAATCTGCATGGGAGAAATTTATTTTGTACTGTTGTGCCTCATAACACTTATTATGCTGATCATTAATGGTTTTATTTTATGAAATTTTCATTCTTCAATTTGTTTTAAGAAGAAAAATTAATAAATGCAACTATTACTTAAGGAAAGCAAAACGAGTAATTTTTTTTAAAAAAAAGATCTCTTATATATATTTTGCTTCTGGTATGGCTGCTTCCTTTTCACTATCAGCCCTGCCCCTACTCAACATGTTTTATTTTAATAGTACTGAATGAAAAAAAAAAAAAAGCTGTCAAGCAGTGAAATTTGTGCGTGATGGTTGAAACCAGGTAATAAGTTTGAATTTTTTCGAAGTCGACTATTATATTAATCAATAAAAAGCAACGGGGATTGGTTTAGGACTGTCTGTAGGATTGTATGAGGGACTATATGAACTATATGTAGGACTGTCTGTCGGCCTATTGTTTAAAGGCCAGCAGATTGGGTGTAAAACTGTCTTGTCGACCTATTGCTAATAGAAAACATTTTTTTTTGTAACACATGGACCCACCAGGTTTTTTCTAATAGTCCCCGGACCCTGTGTAAAAAGCTGCACCCGGTTAAGCCCTAGTTAGTCTAATTTTTAAAAAGTTAATATTACAAGCTCTGCTATACTAGTTAAAGCTGCCTGGGCCAACCTGCCATTGCAAATATTTCCTTCAATTAATTGTATTACATGTCAACATTGCCCTTGTTTTTAATTTGGATCTGTGAGACACAGGGGGGGGGAAAGATTATCCTTGCTTCACTTAGGCACCTTTGAAATTTAATTATTTATATTTCATAATAGATAATTCAAGGATTGGTCAAAATTTTGACCAAAATGTATTCTGATCTCTGTGTAACAAATGTAACTTCTACGGGTGACTAGACATTTTGTAAAAGTATAAATCATATTAGATTCTTAAAGCAACAGACAGTTAGAAGAGTATTTATGTCAATAACACTTAACTTACATTATTTTTCTAATATTCAAATTCACCTTGACATTACTGTTAATAAAAATTGAAATATTATAACCTAATTTATTTTGGAATAGTTTAATTAAGGAGCCACCAAAGGTTTCAAGACATTTCTAGGTAAACAGAGCCTACAGGAATTTGGGCTAGGAATAAAAAAAAAATATCAGTGCTCATGTCAGATGTAATAAGAGGTTCCAAAAGGCATTAATAACATCAAAGAGTGGACAGGACTAACACTGGGCGATGCTGTGCGTAGTGCAGAAGACAGAGACAAATGGAGGATAGTTCACATGTCATCTGTGGCGCCCCAACGGTCCAAGGACTAAGGGACATGATGATGATGAAAAGGCATTAACAGATTAACTAGCTAATTTAAATTAACACTTTCCGTCACAACATATTATATACCCTGACCCTCATGACTGGGAATGGCACACCCTTACTATAATGGGAAAAAGTTTCTGTCGATTCTTGACAACTGGGTGGGTTACACCCATAGTCTTATATCACAGCAAATGGCTCTCTTTAAGTTATTTTCTTTTTTTACAATGTGGCATGATTTAGTTGCCTTGTAACCAAACGCCCTTCACAGATCACATAATTTCTCCCACTGAAGCATTTGTTCTGTACATTAATGAAAAATGATACAAACAATAGCTGACTGCACCAACAGGGAAGGCGAGAAATTAAAAGAAAACAAATGGCAAGGGACTGGTCCGATCTAAATGAAAGCTTGCATTGGCTGCTTACTACACATTGAGGCTCTTCACCTCAACAGCATTTCAGTGGAATTTTTATTCAGACCTGGTGATGTAAATTCTCTTTTTAGGGCAGTATTTTCAATGAAGAGATTCAGCAAACTTCTGATTCATATTGGCTTTGACCAAAAGGATACTAGGCCAATCATTTCTGGCTCATGACATCTTTGCTCCCATAAGAGATGTATGAGAAGCATTCCTGGGTAATTTAGCAAGTTATTTTGTTCCCGGAGAGAACTTCACAGTAGGTGAGCAAATGCTTGGTTTCAGATGTCGATGCAGATTTATTCAATATATGCCAAGCAAAGCCAGACAAATATGGAATAGCAATCTTCTGGGCCTGTGAATTGTCTCCGAACTATCTTGTTAGAGGCTGCCCTTATCTCAACAAAGAAAATGCAAGTGCCCTGCCAGCAAAGAGAAATGTTGGAATATCCTCAGGGACTGATTTCTCTCACAATGGACTTACATGGAAGTGACCCCAATTTCAGAGCAGACTATTATTTCATTCCCTTACAACTTGCAGAACCAATGGCCAAGAGCAGACTCACCCTAGTTGGACAGTGAAATGGAACAAGATGTTCCGACCCTAGGGATTCGAGCAAAAGAAGGCTCTGCCCCTCAACAAATCAGTCTTTTTGTTCAGACTAGAAATATAACCTTGTCAAATACCAGAGCACGAAGCAGAAAAATGTATTGCTCCTGAACACAATATACAATCGTCCACATGTAGAAAGTGAAACTGAATGTAAGAAACCAGAGACTGTGCTCTATAAGAACGAAATCAAAGGAGGCACATTCCATGGGCCCACGTTCTGGAACCAGCTCACCTTCCATATCCGTCATTGTGAAACCTCGTCCATTTTCAAAAAGTCCCTTAAAACTCATCTGTTTAGGTCCGCCTATGACCTGTGATGCATCCTCCTTGCCCTGCCTCATTTTCTGTTTCGGGTTGATCCTGAAGTATAGGCCAAAACGTGTCAAAGTGTCCTCGTTTTATAGCCATTTTCATTGTTTCTATAGTATAGTAGTTACTATCCTACTGTCTCATTTTTATTTTACTTAGTTTACATGTTTTTAATAATTGTAAAGCGCTTAGAGCTTTATGGTAAGCGCTATATAAAAATGCCTAAATAAATAAATGGTGAAGGTGTTCTCTGTGAATACAAAAAAAAAAAAGGAGTAAAAGATGGCCTTTGGTTGTGTTTTTCAACATTGTTGACGTGGCATCAATTGTAGCAAGAGTGGCATTTAAATATAAATATCCGACTAACTCAATGTCTCTTGAAGACATCAGACAGTCAATATTGATGTTGAAAATTTCCTCACCCCTCCACAAGTAGAGACGATTTGTCCAGACGCACCAAGATATTGTGAGGCAGAACATCACCAGTGTTTTGAAATCTTTACAAACATTTCAAACAGCTTCCCAAACCATTTCAACTGAGGAAGTTGATTAGACATATTTGCAAATAACATTCTGTTCTTTCATGTAAAAACTGTGCAAGCTGAGCTGCAGAGCCCCTATTTTCCATGTGCACATGGTCTACTTTGAAATGGATTGTCAAGTTGAATAGATGTTATTACTCTTGGTACCCCGGTACCCAAATCCATTCAGAATATTTATTTATTGTCAAATTTAAAATCTATTTATGAATTACACGGACTTGCATAATTAACAAACAACAACCAAACAAAAATTTCACAAGTTGGTTTAGACGCTTTTTTCCTCTATTCAATTATGCACAGGTGTGTTACGCCCTGTAGAAAAAAGTTTAGGCCCCCAAAAACAAGTCACTTTCGCATGCTTTATACTATTGCATCCAGCAAGGATTTCATTTCCAACTACTTTGTGGATTAGGTCGAGTAGGAGAAAGATTATTATAAGGAGATTCGAGATATCAGCAATCAAAGTCTGTCTCTGGGTGTATTACACCCAGTTAAAGCAGAAAGGTTTAAGAAACTGTTTAAGAACATAACATTTTAATATAAAGTTAATAAAAAAAAAATTTTCATAGAAAAAATAAAAAGACACAGATTAGTCGAATCAATTATTTTAAATATACTTTAACTGACGTGTCTTGTTATCTATTTTGATTCGTCCATTCTATTTCTTTCCTATTAAACATGTTGTTTTTTTTAAAACTAACAGGAACATATAGAAACTCCAGTTTGTTTTCTTTGACCCAACAAATTATTTTGAAAAAAGTGACTCTCAAAGCCCTGCACTTGTCTTGGTGTTAAGGTGGTTTTAACATATATGTTATATATAAATTATTTTTAAAAATGAATTTGAATATTGATCTAAAAACCGCAGGGATTTTTTTAGACAAACTGAACGCCATTTTCAAACCTTATTTAACTTCAGCAAAACACACGGCTGCCCGTCGTCATATCCATAATTTTGTTGCTTGACACAGAAATCACCTAACACAATGGGGTCAAACACACAAACTTTATCCAGTTCCTCTGTGCGACGTGTTCTGATCTCGTTACAATCCTTATATCGGTCACCTACTTGGAGCTCGTTTTCATAATCTGTGGGGAAAAACAATTTTGTGTGATAAGTGGATTAGGGCAACACTATATGTGGTAATTTTTGTTAATTTAAATGTTCGGCTTATTAAGCAACAATGAGAAGACTGCCCTATTTTAGAATTTAACAATCTTGTCCAATATTCAACCCTTCATTCAAATCTTATTTACATGGTTTAAACCAAATAATCTTTTTATTTAATATCACGTCTATATAGTCAGAATAAAGTGACACATGGGAAGTTAATCCAGGATTAAAAAAAAAAAAATATCACACTGGTAGCTACCCTGTTTGTTGAATGCATAGTTAATACTCATACTTGACAGCTATGTGTTAGTCAGTGAGGATCATACAGAACTCCTAGGAGAGAATAACATGGAGTGGTACATGGGAGCAAACTCACAGATGAGCTTGAAGTGAAAACAGGATATCTCTTGCACCCTTTTTCGTATTCACCCCTTTGAACGGATAATGAAAGTATCCACAGGCACAAACAGGATTAAACACAGATCCTAAACATAAAAAATGGCCAAACTCAACCAACAGGTAACTAATGCTGAGTATATGCCAAGAGTCTTTTGCTGGATAAAAAAACAACAAAAAGATCGAAGGCCCCCGGAAAAATCACCAGACAAGCCCATTAATGCAGTGCCCTCTAACTTTCTTTAAAACACTGCCGCTTCACTGGGGCTGGACTATAGTTTACAAAAATATGAATGAATTCCTAATCACACCTCAAATATCTTATTTGTAGTGCAATACAAAAAACAAAGACACTATTTGAACCCAAGAATATGTTTTAATCAACAAACTTAGTATGAGTATAAATTTTAATGAGAAGTATTGACACGCTTTTAACTAATGAGATGATCAATGTCCACCTCCATATTTGTCACTGATAACAGGGTACATGGCTGAACAGGTTAAGATCTGAACTGCGGGCTGTAGTTTGAGGACTCCTGCTATAATGGAACGAAATGGAAAAAGAAAGTGCGGAAGGTCAAAATATTCACCAAGACGCAAGTTAGAGGTAACCACACAAAGGACGGGATGCACGTGAAACCTACTGCTAAGTACAGGACTCGGATGAATGGAGATCACTTGTAGGCGGCTTATGCCCCAGTCTGGGGGAACATGCATTAGTTAAGTATGTTGGCAATAAATAATTTTAGAGAGAAAAAGAATTCTTACACAGTATATAAGATTCGATGTGATCAATGATGTGAGTGTAGGTAGTTGTGTCACCTTTCAAGAACCTGATCAAAGTTGACCTCACTTCTGGCTGGGGTCTGAAGGACATTCCTGGTGTCTGCAAATAAGGACAAAAATAAGTCACATTTTTTAATATAAAAAAAGGTATTTAATTTGTTAGAGACTGAATTCTTATTTCTTAATTCGATTTACATGAAAATGACTTTTAGAAAAATTAACAGGTTTTGTGTTGAGTAAACAATCATTCAAATACAAATACTTCATGTCATATACTCCCCGATTTTGAAAAGTTAGGGATAACTAATGTCAAGCCTAAGGTAGCAAAAAAAAAAAAAAAAAGAAAATTAATGCAATAGCATTATGGATTTTAAAAAAATAATTTGAAATTGTAATTCAATGAAGAATTTCACTAAGTGCATTTTCAACTTCTACAAAATGCATTAGTCTTTATGGAGCAACAGAAACAAAATAACAAGATTACTTGTAAAATACTGCTGGCTCCTTGAAGTGTTGGGCTGTTCCAGTCAATCACCCAGTAGAAAATCCCACAAAAAGCAGCAGACATTCCAATGAGTGCACTTAAGAACACAATTATGCAGATGATGTATAAAACTGTTGAAGAGATCAAATTTCAAGAGAAGTCAGGCATAAGGTATTCACATGTAAATGCTGTGCGAAGTGCAGAAAACAGAGGAATGGAAAAGAATAGTTTTTTTATGTCATCTGTGGCGTACCAACGGTCCAAAGACTAAGGGACATGATGATGGTGATGTTAATTAAAACATACAGTTAACATTATTTATCTAAATAAGCCAAGGCCTATGCTATTAGGGGCATGGAGCTTCTAAAATTTGTTACCTTAGATGATCCTGGGATCACCAATGTGAATTTGTTACATATTTTTTGTGTGGACTTATAGACATGATCATGTGTCGATTTATTAAAGTGAGCATTGTAGTAAATACTTTGAGAAATTGAATATTTGTAATGAGTATGATACTAAAATAGCACAGTGATGAAAAAGTAATTAAGTTTGACCTTTTCATGTGTTTATTGTAATTTGTGTAGGCAGATGTACGATGTACTGTACAGACTCCAGGAGAGCTGCCCCCCCCAGCTTTAATACATTCAATAAAAATGTCTGTTTTCTGGTTTTAAGCAGATCTTAGCAATGTTCTTCTAAGGCAGAGGTTTTCAAACTTTTTCGAGTCAGGACATCCTGGCTGCATCCATGTTTTTGCATAGGTGCCATATGTCAAATATTTGCGATACGTTTTAACCTTGTGACACCTCTGCAGGTAGGGAAACCTCTGTTATGTGTATGTGTTTCTGAAACAGATGCAGTAATTCGATACAGGTGAACTAAAACAATTTTTAATATATTGGGGGGGGGGTAATGGGGGAAATAGGTTTGTGATATATTTGAGGATAGGTTCTAACCTTTTGTGATGATGGGGGGGGGGGGTGTTAACAAAATTTGAAAAATTTAAGTGATGTATGGACCACAACGCGAGTTAAATTTTATCCCAATGTTGGAAAGAAAAAAACAACAACATAAAAATTGAAAGATTGTAAGGAGTCCTAGGTAAAACTTGGGTTTCCCAAGAATAAATTTGCTACTGCACATTTTGACACTTCCCATATCTACTTATTTGCAGGCCACATGTTATTATCATATTGTTACTTAATATAACACATATGTCTATAACTGTGGTGCCCAGTATGTAAAAACCTCAGCTGTGACTACAAGAGGAAGGGGGTCTGTTTACAGGTCTTAGTTCATATCTGAGGATAAAATGAAGTTAAGTTCACTTTGTCTTGTAGGTAGTGACATTACTTTCCTACAGCAAATTCGATTCAGACCCACGGGTCACGACCCTAAATGGGGTTGGGAAGGTTTTTATGTTGAGTTGCCGGCTAAAACAATAAACTAAAAGTATATCGACGTTAAGGCACTTTTTAATAAGTATCTATATTAATATAATAAATCACTCATTTGCCTCTACATATTTTCGAGAGTTCATTTTCCCTGCTGCCTCATTTGAAAATGACGGTGGGCGGAAAGCCCACCAGATATGGCAGGGTACCGGGGAAACTAAATTTAAGGACCTAAATCCAAACCCACTGCCTTGTAGGAAGTGGAGGGAGTCTAGGGACACGACCCAATACAAAGGCAGCTACACTGAGAGCAAGGGGCATCCCCCCCCCAGATGGTTGTGCGCAGGGCTGATGACGATGTCACGCAAGAAATCAAATGTTACGAAAGCTAAACCTCATATGAAAAAACCTAACCATTAAAAACTACTCCCAGAGAGGAAGTACAGAACAACAACCATCAGGCACTTTATATAGACATCAATTGCAGTACCTGGTATATGCGAACGATTTAGCTCTACTGGGCAGAAACAGAAATGATATAATTAAAGCACTGAGGGAACTTGAAGATGCCTCTGTCAAAAAAGCTAGCCTTGATGTAAATGAAGAGAAGACAAAATGTATAATATCACCAAAAAAAAACCCACGCTGATGACAACATCAATATAAACAACCACACCTTTGAGAGAGTGACTACTTTCAAATATCTATAAATGAGCACAATGAAATAATGTTAGAGATGAAAGAAAGGATAACAGCAGGCAACCGTTCCTATTTCAGCCTTCAAAAGCTACTGGGAAGCAAAAACCTCTCAAGGGGAACAAAGAAGACAATATACACCACTATCATAAGACTATTAGTAACTTACACTAGTCAGACTTGGTCCTTTACCAGAAAAGCAGAGAACCTGCTCAATACATGGGAGAGAAAAATACCTCAAGAAAAAATATGGCCCAGTGATAGACAATGATGTTTGGAGAATCCGTACAAACCAAGACCTGTATCAATTGTACAAAGACCCACCCTAAACCGCTACAGGAATACCTCTAGTGTTGGCAGCATGCTAGAAACACTAGGCTGGTCACCATTGGAGAAACGACGACGACAATCCAGGCTCTCCATGATGTACAAGATAAATAATGGGCTGGTCCACTGTTCGAGTATTAAACAGAAACTCGTCCCTCTCCCCCATAGACAGCGACGAGGCCATGACAGGCAATTCAGGCTCATACCAGCAAGATCGGTCATATCCTCGACGAGTAAGGACGGGTTCTGTTAGTCCCTGACGAACCATCTTTCAAAAGGAACAGTTGAGGCGACAACACTAGACACATTTGTGTCTATTGCCTCAAGCCTTCAAACCCCTAGTACATAATTTCCTCATCACCACCAGTAACAGAAACATTGCAAATCCCATCTACATGCATAGGAGCCAAAATGATCAATAAATTGATCGTGGGCCCTTAAGATATAGAAGAAGAAGAAGTTGCAACAATAAAAAAATAAAAAAAGGTAGACAGCGCTGGATAGTGATATAGAGGCAGAAGACTGAGATGGATCGATGATGTATAGAAGGACTTACACCAGTTGGGAGTTCGCGTATGGAGGCAGAAAGCCATGGATCGATCCGATTGGAAGGATGTGGTGGAGCAGGCCAGGGCCCTTCAAAGGCTGTAGCACCACTGATGATGATGATATTGATTTTAAGGCAATTTTTAATAGGATCTAATTTAAATTAATGTAACAAATCACTAATTTGCTTCTTCATATCTTCGAGAGATCATTTTCACAGATTCCAAATTTAACAAAAAAAAATTAAATTTTGAGACTGATATGAGGTTAGCATGAAGGATAACTCAATTTCAACTATCTCATTAAATATGTCACAAATTAAAATTATAATGAATTGTTATATTGAAAACTCTTTGCGTTCGATGTGTTTTCTTTTACCCTATTTAAAAGGCTTTTTTAAAATATGGGTATGCAAGTCAATTAGTGTCTATAAAATATAATAAAGTGGCTTAGCGTGTCAAAAAAGGTTGTGTACCTGTGGTTCTCACACTTAATTAAAAGCCAAATCAAATCGTTCCTAACAAACATGATTTATTCCTATATAGTATAACTATTAAAATTAACTCAATTCATGACAATTCCATCCTTGTTACAGTTAAATTAGTAAGGCCAATGCTTAGACCTAGCCCAGTTGATCTCAAGGAGGGATCATAGAACTCTATGGGTTTGAACTCATTCCCCAATACCAAAAAACCCACAAAAATGTATGATCAAGTCAAATGTAAAAATGGGATTACAAAGGGAACAATTATTCTATGTGAATCCCAAAGGCCAAGTTCCAGAACCCTGCCTGCCTTATCTTATGATCGTAAGTTGGGGCTTTTATAAAAATAAGGGTCCATCGTCATTGATTTGATTGTGTAATATTAATATGAAATGCAGTACCAGTGGCCAGTAGTAGTAGTCCAACTAAGACTCTTAGCCTTGGTCAGTAGGCCTATAGTATTTGTTAAAAAAATTGGTTAAATGCAGACAATTGGTGCCATGACGTATCACAGTCATAGGGCCGCCTTCTTGGTTACCACGACCAGTGAACTTTTATAATTCACTGTCACTAAAGTTTCACTAAACCTAACATGAACCGACTGAACCCCAGAGGTATCCCTAAACCTAACTTGAACTTGAACACTAAATGTATTCCTAATGGCACCAATTCTCTGCATTAGCCCAAAATTGTTTAGCCTACTGAATTTACTGTCAGTGACTGCTACACAGATGAGAGAGTTAAGTAAGCACAGTATGTAAAATTGTGGGGACACTTCAATCTATCTACATCGATTACATGATTATAATAATGGCCAAAAATATATTTAAAATAATTGTGTTAGTAAATTGGTCGTAACCGTTCTATTGTTTATTTTGAAATACAGAAACACTACTAAAGAACTTAGCCGAAGACTGAAGACCTACACCAATCAAAAGGCGTTCTTCCCATCACAGTTCCATCTTCGGGGTTGTACAGCCAGTTTTTTGTCTGTGTCATACGATCTTGAAAAGTTTCTCTCTGAATGCCAGTACTCGCAATTGTACTCTGGTACAAGGCTGAACTAGCAGCCGAATAAGCTGAAACTTGTGAAGCCATTTTGGATGTTTTCACACCCTGTGTCTCAACTCTTCCGCGTTCGATCTTGGCTCCACCTGGGGTTGACCTGTCACAGGTGAGATCGGATAGCTTTCTATCGGAACGGTTCAGTTTTGTTTCGAGCAGTTATGCTATAATTCCGACAAACCACGTTTGGCGTTGTCCTATTGGCATAGGAATAATGGAGAAACAATAAAGAGAATCTTAAAAAGCATTGGACCTTCATAAAATGAATAATTTATCTGTTATTCAAACCATTCAGGGCCGTGCACATACAATATAATACAAACATATGACTCATGACATTTTTGACCCACAACCTACGCCTACTACTTAGGCTTAGGCTTAGGCTATAACGATATATAGATAATTTCCATTGACCACCACCCTTTATATAATTATTATTTAAACTTTCTAGCAACCCCCCCCTCCAATAAAACCATGTAACAGAATAAAGTACCGAAAACAAGTCGAAACAAGAAAATATCCTAAAATGATCTTTCTACAAAAATGTTCTAATTATTGTAAGCAAAAAAGATACATTTTAGTTGTTTTTTTAAACATAAACAAGGCTAATTTCGTAAATTTGTAAAGCAGAAATTTAGAAAAAAATAAGAATTTAAAAAAATAAATAAATAAAGATTTGTTATATAACATTGCTCTCTACCCCCATCCCCTTTTCATACAATAAAATATTACAAATATGTTAATAAACCATCCCTTCCTCCTCCATGTTATATAATATTTGCACGATCCCTTTGAGTTTTTATGGAAAATGATGTCCACAAATGAAGTTGTTTTGATGTTTCTTACAAAGTAAAATAGACTGGAAAATATATTAATATTATTGCCCCACCACCTTACAATACGTTCATTTGATTCTCATATCTCTGATTAACCCTATTTACTAATTGAGTAGCGATATCAGGATGATGAATCTGATTAGAATTCCTCCTTATTCTTTCTCTAATTAGAATTCCTCCTTATTCTTTCTCTATAATAAAAAAAAATGTAGGTTAGACCAATGTCCCTCTAAGGCAGCGGTTCTCAACCTATGGGTCGCGACCCCTTTGGGGGTCGCACGAGCCTTTCCCAGGGGTCGCCTAAGGCCATCCGAAACATATATGCTATACAGTTACGAAGCAGCAACGAAAATAATTTTGTGGCTGGGGGTCGCCACAACATGAGGAACTGTATTACAGGGTCGCGGCATTATGAAGGTTGAGAACCACTGCTCTAAGGGTTTGCTGGTTCATGTGCAAAATCATACAGTTGTGTGCAAAGTTTTACAGCATCAATTTTTTTTTGTGTGCAAAATTTTACAGCCCACAAACACACACTTAAATGGAAATTTGCTGCGCGGATACTCAAAACTGCTGCGCGGCGTCTGTGAGACAGCTGCGCGGCCGCGCAGGTTAAAGGGAACATTGGGTTAGACTACGTTTAAAGTAATTATGATAATGAAAAATGGATGCTAATTTAAAGACAAAAAGTGAAATCTTGAAATCTGATATATATTATCGTGGTCCCGTGGCCAGGGCGGAGTCCCGTATCCGACCAGTTTTGTGAAAGTCAATTAAAAAGGTAGACTATTAAATACCCTTAATAGGTCACTTGGGAGTCACGCCTACACTGAATTTTTTTTAGTTACATTTTAATCTTTTACATTTTAATGTTTCGTAAAATTACAAATGTGACGTGATTGCTTAGTTTACAAAAAAAAAAAATAAAAAAATAAAAAAATAAAAAAAATAAACAGACTATTTTAAATGCATGGGCATGGGGTGATTTTAATAAAACTGGTAACTTTAAGTTAAAAAAAATAATGTTATTTGAAATTTAAATTTACTTTTGCGTGTGGGCTCACAAAATTGGGAAGGGGTTGGGGGGGGGGGCTACAGACAGACCAAATTATAAAATAGTTTCATCTCATTCATTACAATTATTGGCAACACTGTCGGCAATTTAATATTTTTGAGTGAATAAAAAAAAAAATCAAACCCTCCATGCATTCATCATAGTCGATGTTCATAATACGTGTGCGTTAGAAAAACCCTGGTATTTACTTTTGCGACACCACAACTTTTTTTGCGACACACAACTTGCTCTCCGATTTTGCACACCTTTAGCCTTTAGATACCTGCCTCCAGGTGGAGCCAAGGTTGAATGCGGAAGAAAACAAACATTATTATTCTTAAAAATGGCGTCGCACGTCTCTGCGTATTCTGCTGCCAGTTCAGCGCTGTATCAAAGTACAATCGCTAGTACTGGAATTCAGAGAGAAACTTTTGGGGACCGCCTGACTCAGACGAGATATTGGCTGTACAACCCTGAGGATGGTACTGTAATGGGAAGGACGCCCGTTGATTGGGGTAAACTATTCAGATAACTTACTTAAATAAAAGTGGATCAACGACTTACTACTTAATCTTACTTTTACACTTATTAACTTAATTTGAAACTTTATTTAAGTGTACGTTCCGATTGACGGAGTCTGAGTTAGTGAGATGGGCGTACTAGTTGTCATGTCTACTGGTTTCTACTGAGTCTGAATGAATCGCTCATTCATCATGATTGCCCATTATTCACAGTTCAGTTCACTGTAATGGCCGGTACGCACTTGGATTAGACTCTAACTAATCTAACGCTAAGCGGGAGGGGGGGGGGAAGGGGGTGTTAAAAAGGGACAGCACATCATTTATGGATGGTCTCTTCTTAGCCTCAACATATAATAATATTATATAAATTGTAAGGCTTATTAAAAGTTATTAATTTTATGGCTTACCAAACTATAATAAGGGGGAGAGATATTGCTGTCCTCTCAGATTCTATAACTGCTACAGCTACTAAGCCTGTGTGTTTTTTTAGTTTTGTTTTTTCATTTGTTTGTTCACTCATGAAGGCCTCTTGCCAATAATGGCCATTAATAAATTACGTTAATTGTTTTGTTGGGTTCTCTTATTCAGGTTTTCACACACTTTGTTTCGCTCTCATTTCCACTAAGTATTAAAAAAAAAGAAGAGACTAGATGATTGCATTATAGAAATTATACTAATACTATATTACTTTCATGGTTGATTATTGATATTTTAAAAATTTAAATAATTTTTAATGTGGAATATTTACTTCATATTCCCAGTCATTTACATTATCTGCATCATTGTGTTCCTGTTGGCATTGCTTGGATTCTCAGCTGTATTTTGTGGAATTTTCTACTGGGTTATAGACTGGAATTATCCAACTCTTCAGGGAGGTAGCAGCATTTTACAGGTAGGCCAGTGACTAACATCATTTACTGTAATACTTTTGTAAAATTGTAATTTTAAATTAATAAAATTTTCTTCATTTGCAGCAGTGCTAGCAGGTTCACCTTCAGGCATCACTGGATAAAAAAATAATACATTTTTTATCAATTGCAGCTGGATCACTATCAGTCACCACAGGACACAAAAACATGCTATACATTATTTCAAAATGGAGAGAAAGTTAATATTGCTAAAGCCACCATCTACAACAATACCTCACAAAGTATTGTTTTTACTATCTATTCTGTTGAGCATGCTCATAGTCTATTCTGATTAAATTTTTTTTTTAAAATTGAAAATAAAATTCTATGGGTAAAAGATATATTATATATTATAATATATGTTGTTAAAAATCTCATTAAATCTGTTTTCCGGTTGAATCACTCCACAACAAATAAAGTCACCTGCATTTAGTCCTGGTAATGAAATCATCCCAATCTCTTAAATAATGAAGACTTTCTTATCAACTAGTCTTTATGTGGAAATCAATGTAATTTCTAATAGAACATATTTAAAAGTAATACAGAGGTCTCAGTTCAGTTAATTTCCCATAAAAATTTGTGCCATTGTTATGTTCATGTTTTTGGTCATTGTTTGTAGCATCAACCATTTACAGTGAAAGGATGATTCTTTCTCGCACATCACTGATTCTTTATGTCAGTACAGAGTAAGTTTTCTACTTTATTTAAATGAGTGTCTCTGCATTTTAAAGTCTGCTATGTGTAGTTTGTAGCATCTTTGTTTTTTTTCTCTCTATAATTATTTTCATCACCAGTACATAGGTTAAAATTACTAACATTAATTTGATTAAACACTCTGAGATTTATCTCTTTGTATTGTGTCCAATCTCAATTTTCTGGCTCCAAGATTAATTTTTTAGTAAAAACATCATGTTGATTCAGCCCTTTATGTTTATCTTGAAAAATACAAAGAGTGGAACAGTTTTTTTTTCATTTACAACGAATAACCTATTTTGGTATCAAAGTCAAAGTTCTGGTTTAAAAGATTTGAAGAATGTGCTCTCCGAACAAGTCAATGAAATTTATTTCACAACTCCATATGATCAAAATTAAAAAAGAAATGACTATTAAGTTTGTAAATAATAACTTTTAAGGCACTCAACTTAAGTCTATTCTACCTATTTAAAATTGAAGCAAAATTCATATTTTAGGTCATAATATCTTTCTGATCGTTCAAAATATTCATTGTAAAACCTTTTAAAATATACCATACTTAAAATTCATATTTTTTTAGTTTAAATTTTTTCTATTAACTATTCTATTAACATTAAATTCACATTCATTTCATTTGATCTTTCATCAAATATAACTAGTATAACAACTTGCAATTATGCATTTGTGTGTTTGTAGTTATCAATATTTCCAATTAGTCCACTAATAATATTATATAATATATAATTATTATATTTCACGCCCATACGAAATGAAATGGGTCATCATTTATTGTTATCATGTAACTCAAAAGATGTAAAGTTGTATGTAGTTGTGTAATTGAAACAAATTGTCATAGTGTACATGTCCTAAGCCCCATTTACATATCTTAGTAGTTTGAATCCTATAAGCTCTCTATGAATTCTACCTTATCAATCTACTTGTCAGCTAGAATGTGCTAATTAGTGTGTATTGTTTTTTTGATTTCTGAACTTAACAATTTAAACTTTAAGATCTTCAATGTCAGTATTTTTGTGTAAATTTGTTTAATTTTAATATATTTTATGCTTTTTTTTAGAGCTTGCTTACCTTTCAGTTTTTAATATGTTTTGCCACTGTTGTTATATTGATAATATTCTTTTGATCAAAATATAGCTATAAAACTTGTAACATAACACCTATATTGTTCATTTTGAAGAATTTCTTTCAGTTTTAACTATTTAACTCAAATTTGTAGAACTTTTTGTGTCTTTAGCGCTTTTCAACATTTCAAGCATTTTGTTTAAGCTACACATTTCATATTATGGATTTGATTAGACGCCATAACTGCTGTGCATTCCAATATTTTCCCATTCATTACCCTTAACAACTTGTCAGTAAGTCTTTTTTTAAAGCTTAAGTAGACCATACTATATGTGCTTAGTAAACATGCAAAGAAAAACCACTTCATACAATTTTTGGTAAGTTACTGCTGTCTTAGTAGCACAGACTTTCTCATTAAGTCAGAAAAGATAAAGCATCTTGTATACTTCACATTGCACTAGCAAGTAACGATGCAGTGATTGGTGCCCATCTCCCACAAGCTCTTATTTAGAATTTGTAAATAATTGTAAAATTATGTGCATGATTTTTTAATATATAAATATATACATAAACATTAGGTGAATAAAATAATTTCATGTTTCGTTTCATTTCATGTGAATAAGCTGCTACTTGTAACATAAGGACAATATCTATATTTATTTTTTGTTATATAGGTTAACTATTTGGACATTTATTGAAATAATCACTTCTCTCTAAATTATAATACAAGCCACTGAAGTTTCAAAAGTAAAGAACTAGTACCTAGAATATTGTTTGATTATTTACTTAATAATAAGTGTTTAGGAAAATCTTGACACTATATTGTTATTGTGGACAGACGCCTGGCATGTCCTTCCGGCCTCAGCCTCATATAGGATCAACGCTCATACGATTTTTGAAAGGGGACATCACTACCTATACCCACCTTCTTGATCACATTGAAGCTTATATTATGTGTAAGTTTTTTTTTTGGTTGAACTTTAACCATTTCGAGAAATTCTAAAAGTCACCTGCTATTATTTTAGTGTTACATAATTTCTATTATTAAATCATTTCTGTGCTTATCCCAGACATTAGAAACATTAGAAATCCCATTCTAAACAAAATTGAAGAAACTCTTCAAGCTATGCATATTGAATTTAACTATTTATAAGAGTGTTGGACAGCAATAAAGCTTTAAAATAGATTAATTAGCCACAAACAATTTGTGTCAATTTAACAATATATGTTAAGCTTTAATAATAATTTTACATAATACACAAGTAAACGTTTCGGCACATGCCTTCATCAGTATAAAAACAAAACGTTTAAATAAGTATATATTAAATTTACATTTATATATATATATATATATATATATATATATATATATATATATATATGTGTATCATATAGAAAAAAAAAAAAAAAAATAAGAGTGTGTGCAAAACACAGACAGAAACAAAACGTTTCGGCACATGCCTTCATCAGTATAAAAACAAAACGTTTAAATAAGTATATATTAAATTTACATTTATATATATATATATATATATATATATATATATATATAAATGTGAATCCTATAGAAAAAAATGGAAAAAAATAGGAGTGGGTGCAAAACCCAGGCAGAAACAAAGTAAGGACGAATGGAAAGGAAGTGATTTGAAGTAAAATGTAAAAAACCGAACAGGAAAAAGACACAGCAGCTATGTAAAATTATGGATTTGGTTTATACTGTATGGAGTCAAAAAACCAAATCTTGTTATTAATTTATTCTCCATATAAATCCTATCTGGTGTGTTACTAGTATACAGTATACGAGTAACTGCAATGTCTAAAATTGCATCATGGTTAGTGAAATTGACATGTTTGGAGACTGGACAAAGAGCTTGTTTATTTAGGTGTTCTCGAAACCGGTCTCCATGGCGACGACCTGTCTCTCCTACATATAGTTTACCGCACTTTTTACAAAGGATGGTGTTAATCACGTGCGACTTGTACAAGTAAAGCCATCTTTTACTCTGATTATTTCCAGAGGGAAAGGGATCTTGTCAACTTCAATCACATAGGGACATGTGTTACAATGGCTACGGTTGCAAATTTTGGTGCCTTTATGTCCTTTAATAGGAGGAAGGTGGCTTCTAACTAGCATGTCCCTAAGGCTCTTGTCCCTCCGGAAAGTGAAAAGAGGAGGTTTTCTGAAAATCTCATTGGTGACAGGGTCTGCCATAAGAATTGAGCGGCTTTTCAGAACCAGAAAACAAGCTTTAAGGTTATGGGGATGAAAAGTTAAAATAAATTTAGACCTCTCCCTAGCGTCAGAATGAGAGCTTTAAAAGAATCCTGTCTAGTCATACCTTCAACTCAAGTGACAGCTGCTTTTAAAATTTGCTCAGGATATAACTGGCGTTGGAAAAAATACAACATTTCAGCCGTCTTTTCCCAAAAATCCTCATCATTGATACAGACTTGTTGGCATACAATATTTAAAAAAAAAAATTTTTTTTAGAAAGTATTTAGAATATTTTGCCAACATATCTAATAATTTATTCATGTAATGTAATGATACACAATTTGTGATCAAAGTTTCATTAATAATAAAGGTTGTCATAATTGAGTATTATCAATCATAACTGATATATAATTGCCTAATTTGCTGACTTACCTAAATTGATTTGATTTCACTTTTAGATTATGAAAATGAACTTCAGGTAGGAGATCGATACAAAGACTGCAATGAGATCAGAAAACGTCGTACTGATGAACTGGACAAAGTTTGTGTTTTTGATCCTATTGTTCTTGGAGGCGATTGTGTGAAGCAGCAGAACTATGGATTTGATGATGGTCAGCCATGTATCCTGCTCAAATTGAATAAGGTTTGGCTCTTTAACAGATTAGCATTGTCAGTTTAATTAGCAATCGATTACTTTTCTGACACGTGTAAAAAAAATAAATATATTTTTTCTTTGCCTCACAACAGCATGTCTGATAATCTACATTACTACCATGTCTTTGGGGATGAAGCGTGTTTTTGAAATGAACTTTATTATTATTATTATTTATGTCTACCTAAAATAAATATAATGAGAAGATTCTAGAAAGTTTATAATACTATTTAAATTATACTGTTATTTATATCTCCCACTTCATGCTGTTAATATTCAATGATTTCAGAATTTAAAAAAAAAGAATAGACTTTTATTCTTTGTTTGCACATGATGTGTTATAACAGTAAATTATATTTTCATGTTCTCTGAGGAAAAAAACCTCCAAGATTCTTGTACTTGATCATCCAAAGGGATATGCTTATGATTTATCATTATTATTGTTTGTCGGCATCCATAGTTCATAATCCAATTTCTTTTGTGGGAAAGCTATTAACTATAATATTATTTACACCAAGATGGCTTTAAACTTTAACAGATATTTGATTGGGTGCCGGAAGAGTATACACCAGAAACAGTACCGGCGTTGATCAAAGATAATTGGGATGAAAATGATCCTTGGTGGATACATGTGCGTTGTGATGGTGATGTAAGTAATTATTGAATATTTAGAATGTAGAAATAGTAATTTTTCCAACTGAATGCATGCTTTATTACAAGATGGGTGTATATGTAATAAATACATAATATATAAATATAATATGTATATACACATGGATTGATTAATACCCTTGGCTGGAGGAACTTGAAATTGTCCCCATAATGATTTCAATATGTGGTTCCCATTTAAAACATTCAATTTTCCAATACAACTTTAAGGAATTGCAACCTTACTATCAACCCCATTCCTCATCTGTGTGTTAATTTAGCATACATTCGCGATAGTGATAGTATTCTATCAGTTACTTCTCTCATGACAAAATATGAAGATTTTTATTATGAGATACTCCATAACAGTTTATATACAAAACAATAAATTGATCCTGTTGATCTATCCATCCTTGGGGCACTGCAGCCCATTTAGGGCTTTGGCCTGCCTCACCACTCCCTTCCACTCAGACCTATCTGATGATTTTCTTTTCCATGCTTGGATTCCCAACTGCTGAAGATCTTTTTCCTCATCATCCATCCATCTAAGCCTAGGTCTGCCTTTGAGCTGTTTTCCTCTGGCGTTTTGATGGTGCACCCTCTTCACTCCTCTGTTATTTGGCATTCTTTCTTAGTGTCCCACCCAGCATAGCCTGCCTTTTCTTTATTTCTGCTACTAGCCTGGGATCCTGATGTAGTCTATTAAATTCCTGGTTGGTTTGTAATCTCCATCCTGATAATTGCCTAATTTACTGTTTATTCATCCTTTTTTGGTCTATAAACTTTTTGGACATCCTGTTGATGGGCAATAAAATAAACACTCTATCTTGAAATCCTCACCATGTTCCGATGAAGCATTTCTCTGAGCAGTATATTCTAGGCTTGCTACTACATAAACTGAAATGACTGTAAGACTTGTCAAATGGCCTGCAGTGTTGTTAAGTCTTTCAGACCATGAGCAATCAATAAACTACATCATTGACAGACAACTCAAGCCACAACCCTGGATCTTTCACTAAATTTACTTCATATATTGCAGAACGAATCATTTCACTATTATTACCTTGTTCACTACATTACATTTGCTGCACTTCTTTCTACTCTTCAATCAACATTTGCAGTCAAGGTATCAAAGAAGAGAGTTCATGATATGGGAGAAATAAAACTAGTTTTCGAAAGCTTCCCCCTTTAACAAACGTAAAACTTGTGAATCGCATTATAATATTAATATCCATAATTGTGGCCTATCAATTTAGCCATAGAAGCAGCAATCGATCATCTGCCCTCATGACAGCTCATGGGTTGAAAAGTCTTGATATTTTTCTGGATATTTTGTGGTGCCCCTTTTTCCTGGTGCCCTAAGCACATACTTGTATTGCTTAAAGGTTACTCCTTTATTTTTTAAAGGTCAATCATAAGCTAATAGCCAATCATTTTTTAACAATAAATTAAATTTAAAAAATGTTTTGATTCCAAAATGTTAGCCTACATGACTGCACAATGTTTTTTTTTTAGGATGATGCCACAAGAGAAAACATGGGAGATCTTTCCTACTTCCCTCAGCAAGGATTTCACTTTAAGTATTTCCCTTTCCGCAACCAGCAAGGATACAGATCTCCACTTATGTTTTTGCGTTTTGAAAACCCCCATCCTGGGATTCTTCTTATGATGACTTGTCGAGCTTTTGCCAGAAACATTATTCATGATCGAGTGGAGCAAGTTGGTCAGGTCCATTTTGAGCTTATTGTAGATTAATCCAAGCCACTGGTGTCACCATTTCAAATTTGTATATAATTATATGTTGATCTTTTTTTATTTAAAGAGTTAAAATTGTAATCAAAGATTGTATCAGAAACCCATTTCCTATTCATTAATAAGAAATAAATTTATTTTGATAATTTATTCAAGCCCTAGTTTTGAAAGACATTTGTTATTCAAGGCCCATTAAAACCAATGCCTTAAATGAATATTAGTGAACAAATAAAATACTTATCATTCTTATATTAACTTGTACGTGTTAAAATTTTTTGGCACTCTGTGCCCAGATTGATTGATTTGTCTTAGAATGTTTCTTGGTGATCTACAAGTACAATTTTTACAGTCATGTGCATGTATTTTCCTTGTATTATTATTGCTGTACATGAGAGTTTAGTTATTTTTTTGGACAGTAGGGGTGGGCAAACTGTGGCCTGACAACTGATATTATGCCGCCCTCGAGGGCATTTAAAAAGAAAAATTTTGTTTCTTTTTAAAGTTATTTTGTTGAATTTTACAGAATGTCATTTACCGTTATGATTATTTGAAAATTTTTTAATGAAATTTCTTTCTAATTTTCTTTGTAAACTGTCCTTTACATTAGAAATCAACATTAGTAGTGACTATAATCGGTTTGTATCTAAATAAAAGCCATTGATAGATAACAATTTTTCATTATAATAAAAATTTGTAAAATCTTGTAGACAAATTAGTAAAAGTTTGTGTCCACATTGTAAAATAAAAATTTAAGTGTATAAGTAAAAAAAATCGCAATAATTGGTTATTTATAATTTTAATAATCAATAAATGAGTCCTAATGTCTTATTATGATAGGTTGTTGTTACCAAAGTGGACATAATATATAAGCGGCCCCCCAATAGCTTTACATTTGTCAAAGTGGCCATACGCCAAAAAGTTTGCCCACCCCTGTATTACAGTATTCTTTATTGGATTTTTTCAAACTAGTTTTTAATTATTAAAAAAAAACAACAACTATGATGCAATATGAAATAGAAAAAATGCAACCAGGGTAAAAATATGCAGAACATTTACTTAACTGCTATGTTATGTAAAATTAACTTAACTATTCATCAGATAATGTTGATATGCTGATTTTTTAATGCTAGTCATTTAATTCATATCAGCATTTCTTTTGTATTTATTGTATTCACCGTTATTGTATTCACCGTATAACTAGTATACTGGTTAAAGCATAATGTTTTACAATTTTGTTAATATATTGCCCTTATATATTTTTTATAACTGTCTGAATGTTTATAGTCTGTGCATTTTCAGAGCTGCTCAAACCTTTATTTTTAATAAATTATTTTTGAAATATTAAAAGTGTAATTTTTACCATCTGTGTCACTATATGACAGATTCAGGTATTTCATTGTTGTTCTTCATTTGTGCAGGCATTAGTAACAGGTGTCAATATTTCAGATCCTGAGTTATTCAAATCTGTATTTAATGAGAAGCAGATAGAGGAAAATTATTATTTAATGAAAGCTTTTAAGACTGAAATTATGTATCTATATTTTGTTAATCTATAACAGGGTATAAAATGTTACATTCACATTTATCATTTATTCAAGATCTTGTATATTAATTTGTAAAAAAAGCATTTATTTGTTAAACACTTATCACATTTTTAAAGATCACAATACATTCCAAATCATTTTGTCATAATGTTTGTTTTTATAAGATACTTTCATATGATGGACATTTTTGTATAGTTTAAAAAATGAAAAGTAATTAAATTTTGGTTTTATAAAAATATTTCAGTCTGCAACAGTTTAAGTAAAGTATTGCAATCTTTTTATGCTTCAATATGATGGATGTAAACAGAAAAGTGTCAAAACTTGGTAGCTTAGTAGCTGTATGGCTCATTAACATACCGCTGTTATAACTATTACGATACATCTTATTTAGACAGCCCCAAAATAACTTGTCATCGTGATAATTTAAAAAAATTATCCTCACTTTGGCTCATACACTGTTTTTTTACTTCTCGCTAAGATACATTCAAACCATTTGGCAATTGACATATGACTTAGTTCCCATTAGGGCACATAGGGGCTGAAGAATCATGGACATTCCTTGGAAAAAGTTTTGTACTGGTACTCTTATTATTTTAAATTTCCATATGTAATGAGTCGTAGTGGAATTTAAAAAATATGACAACCCCTTATTACTTTATTTCTACAATATTTTACTACAAATGGTACTAGCTTTATATGCTTTAATTTATTCTTTGTTGTAAAGATGATAAAAGCAAATTTTTATGGGAGTCAAACGCTCACAGAAGAGCTTCTTCAAATAAACTGCATCCACGACTAGGTGGATGTACAGATGCTTCCCACCTTACGAACAAAATAAGTTCGAAATGACTAATCATACCCTTAATTTGTTCATAAAATGTTACTTGGTTCGCTGTTAACTATCCACATCTCATAATGATGTTGGTGAGATAAAATCTATAAATGCAATCAAATAAACTAAAACAAATAATGGGTTTTAAATAGTACATTATAAATTGAAAATTATAAATTAATAAAGAATTCTTTACTATACAGTACATACTGGTAACTTGGATTGTGGTTTTTGAGGAATATGCATACGGAGGAGGCAGTTAGAGTTTTCAGGGCAATTCCACTGTTACCAGCTCTCCATATGTTACAAATTGTGGGATCACATTATGCATCATGTAGACTCGATTTCTATGTTCCGTTTATTTCCTTTTGACTTTGAACAAATTGCACTTTGAGGACAGGTTTGTTCGTATCTGGAAAAGTTTGCAAAATGAATGTTTGTAAGGTTGGGAGTATCTGTATATACAATCCAGCCACCCATACCTCTAATTTTAAAAGTCTTCATTAGTAAAAACGCTTATTGCATAAACATTTACCAATCTTTAATGGTTTAGATTTTTAAAAAGCAAGACATTGCTTTCATGTGCCTTTCGTTGACTATCTCAAAAACATATTTTTTCTAAATGTTTATTGTGCTTGTTGTTCTAAAATCAAACTTGTATTTAAAAACAGCATTAAATATTCAGTAGTTATAAACTATGACCTTCAAAATAAAGGAATTAGATTTTAGTACACAACAAAAATTCATTGTCATGTGTGGTTATTTTCAACATTGTGGTCAATTCCAATTTTAAATGAATATCTTTTTTTAAAATTTTGCACCAATAAAAAGCTTTTGTTATAGACTTCAAAAGAAGAGAATGTTGTTAAAAAGAAAATGGCATAACAGAAATCTAAGCATATTTTATTTTTGAATATGTGGACATAAATAGAAAAGCAGTAAAAAAAGACAACATGCTGCTCATCCTTCCAATTTGGACTAGTGCAATTAAAAAAAAAATATTTTGACATTTAGGCCTATCATAGTATTGAAAATACAAATATAGGTGACATTTTTCATGTAAGGTAACAACATGCAGGCATAATCTTATATAGTCATAAGCTGCCTAATAATTGACATGGTATCTGCAGGTTGGGCATAGCCAATACCTAATTATTTTGAGTAGTACTTCAAACTGGTTGTTAATTGTCACTAATAAGCAGGGTTCTCTCCAAGATCTAGACAACCCAATGTAGGAATCACAAAGTGAAATTCTTTACTAGTTATTAATGTTCATCTTTCTTATAATATATGTTTAAGATTGAAACGTTTTGTACCCCTTTTATTGTTCTTATTTAAGTGTTAACACATGAAATAATAAACTAGCTTTCAGTACATCTTTTAAAAATATTTTTTTCATTAGGGTAACGAACTGGTTTTTAAAATATTTGAGTCCAACAAATGATATAAGCCCAAGAAAAACCAATCATAATTACCATACTGTCAGTTTTAGTTCCAGCTAACACATGATAGTACAGTGATAACGCATTAATTTGGGGACCATAAACTCAAATTACTTTTATAGTAGTGTTTCAGGTACAATATTCCTTACCAATAGTAATGGGAATTTGAAGGTAGGATGTTTAGAGATGTCATATGTATTATAATGTATTTAAAAAACATATTTTTTAATCTCTTGTGTTAGGGAACTATGACTATGGGTGTTAAAAATTTTGACTAATTTAGTGACTTGGGCTAGTTCGAGATTATCTTTAGGGAGCTATCACTTTGGGATGTTTAAAAATTGGACTAATTTGGATGACTTTGGTTGTTCGAGAAAATATAGTGATATAGGCTACGGGTATTAGCCTAATTGTTAGTCATTTTTTCACGTACTTAAAAAAGATTTATGATTTGGGAATACATTTACGGAATGTCGTGAGCCATGACTAGACCGAGTTGTATCCGAGTTCGGGATTCCACTGCATGTTAATATCAAATTTACGGTTTAAATTTTGTTTCAAAATTAATAAAAGATAGGCTACAAGTAACAAGTAGGCCCAAGTCCTGTAAGTAATACCACAAACCATCTTTTTCGTGTGTACGATACAATAAAATGAAGGACAATTTAGTCTGATTTTGTATCTTCCTTGAATAACTAAAATTAATGAAACTCAAAACTTAAAAAAAAATATTAATATCTGCTCGATAAAAATTCAGCATATAATTTATTCATAAGAAATAAAGTACTTCAACTTCAAAAGCCTGATCGGCATGAGAAGTATCCTATTATCTGGTCGGATTAAAGCTTCCGGTAATAGCCCGCAGACCGGTAAGGCTTTTGGAATTGTAAAAGTAAATGAATTACGATTACAATAGTGCTATATGGATCTGTCATAATTGTCTCGTCATTCTTTGATTTTTCGCTGATTACGATTAGGATATGATACTAAAATTATTTTATGCATAATTTGAATCAATTAATCTTAAGTTGGAGTGGGGAAACATTAGTTCAACTCAAGG
Source organism: Lymnaea stagnalis (assembly GCA_964033795.1). Classification (NCBI taxonomy): domain Eukaryota; kingdom Metazoa; phylum Mollusca; class Gastropoda; family Lymnaeidae; genus Lymnaea; species Lymnaea stagnalis. The sequence goes on from CAXITT010000432.1 coordinate 666,206, forward strand.
CAAAATGATCGATTCTTTGATACTTGTAAAATGTTTTTAGAGGATCGATACTAAAGGAACGAATTTCTGTTGCGATCTCACTCATTACGGTATATAGCGTTTATTTGGTATAGTTCTAAAACTAAAGGTAATAAGCCCTAAAAATTATTTATTTGTGAAATTAGAGTGAATTCGTGATATTTACGCTAAAATACTAATTGTTCTTTGTAGATTTTAAACCCAACAAAATTGTAACAGATTGGGCCATCCAATTGGGCTCAGCCAGACTTCTGTCTCAGTCTTAATCATGGCAGCCACCATTAGGCTCGGAGTCTTCATGCTTGGTGAGGAATAAAAGCACAAATCAAAATCATTTACACGCTTTTAATGTTTGATATGTCTGTTTTACATTTGCATTTACCAAGAAGAGGCCTAATTACATTTTAATTCCCTCCATGGTAATTTTAATTACCATCACCTGAAACTTAATTTTTAAATCATCCCTCCAACCAATATCAATATTCAATATTATTTGAATATTCATTTTCCACTAGGCCTAGACTAACGACTAACATTCATTAAATTCAGTTAGTTCCAGGCCTGCGATGTTTTCATGACCATGGTATATAGATTACCATATTCAGATACTTGATCATGGAGGTTCCCCAGATCAACTATCTTTACTATCAGTACTACCAGTTCTGTATTCAACAAAAAGGTTTTAGTTTTATTTTTAGTTCTTCTTTACTTTAATATTTAATGAACATATATTAATATTAGAAATGAATAGCTCAATAGTGTCAATACCATTTGGTTACCTTTCAACCAATCAAAAGACATCACTTTAAATAATCACAATGACAATATCTTTTTTCTTGTGTTCATCTTGGGGTAACAGTAACTAACAACAGGGATAAGTTTCCATTTTAAAAATTTCTTTTGAACCTTATTATTATAAGTTTGCCTTTTTAATATACTTCTTTTTAACTGTATCAATTGTTAGATTTAGGTGATGACACAAATAATGCTCATTGAAGGAAGGGAAATTTATCATACAAGTCTTTCAGGCCCAGCTGTTAGTCCTGTCACCTTACTTAAGTCACTGATGTCCAGATTTGAAATTCCTTAATGGCAAAGTGATATCACTGTGGTTAGGGATAGACAACTCTTGGCAAAACCCATGGCCATGCTGCTAACAACACATTTACTTTTTAGAAAATCATTCTTACTTTATACACAGCTTTATAGGATGTTATGCCTAAAAAAACTCGCAAAGGGGAAGACAGTTTAAAGCTCATAATAATAATCTATTAAATCCCTGCTCCTCACTAAAAAATAATAAATTTAGGAAAAATTTAAGTATTGTTAAAGTACCGCATGTTGCAAGATTAGAATGATATGAGTTTCACAGTGCTCAAATTTTTTCATTGTGCATGCCCAACAATTTTGAATCTTTCTGTTCCCAATCTTCTGTTGACAACAGGGTATTGTCATTAGATTGCAAATGTAATAATCTTGATTCACAATATGCAACTCCCGAGCTGAGACTGAGGTCTTTACTTGTCTTTTTGCATATTTGAGGGATACGGAGTGGCCTTACTTTTTACCTACAACTTGGATGTTTAACGAATGTCTAGACAGTTAAAAGCAAACTCATAAAAAAAATTCTGGACAAACTAAAGTCAAACCTTATTCATAATGAATTATGCTTAGAGCAGTTAGAGATAATCTATCTCAGTTAATGATATCTCCCTCTGCCTAACACTGGTCTAAATATAAATCTTTTTTTTTTTTTTTACCTAGATCCCTCATTGGCCACCCTGCAAACACCTGGCTTATTATATTAATTATTGATATACTGCCAATTTATGAAATTTATAAGCAAATTATGAATTTCTAGGGAATGAATTTAAATTACTCTATTCACCAGACAATAAATATTTTCCCAGTAAATTAAATCCTTTCTGCCATTTTATAACTAAAGATTTATTGTTGTACAACCTATACCCTGTCCATTATTGTTCATGTGTGGAACACCGACTTTGCAGCTCTCTTAAAATAGATTATCTAACTATGGGTAATTAAAGAAAACCCCAGTAATTAGTGTTACATTGTTAGACATTAAGCAGATATCTGTGTTTGTGACTATAAATATAAATATCAAATTTTCCATTGAGGTAATCATCTAAAAATAATTTACTACAGAGACATGCTGTTACCATCAGCTGAAACAAATAATTTATTTCAGGGCATTAAAATTTAAAAAAATAATTTTGAATCACTTCATTTCATGATAATTGTGTTTATACAGCTAATTGTAAGGGGCTAGACTGCGATAATATAATATAACTTAAAAACCTTAAATGGCCTTTAAAGTATGTTCAGGAAATTCACAGAATGGAGAATGATGTAAAAACGCCTGAAAAGAAACAAGAAGACAAGCAGGAGATTGTTACCCCTGGAAGTGGAAAACCAGAAAAATCCAGAATAAAACAAGAACTTGATACACCTGGGAAACTCATGGTGTCAGGCATACCAAAGCATGAGGAATTTACAGAAGCTCAATTGGAAAAAGAGTTTGCACCATTTGGAAGAATAACCGAAGGTACTGGTTTACATTTTACAAGTAAAAGTGCTTTTGAACTAACACAGAGATAAACAAATTGTAATTTTAAATTAAAATTATATTTATAGGTGTAGGTTTATTTATCATGGACTTGAGGATGCAGATTGGCTGAAAACAATCGGTTATAATTGTATTATGTTGTCTTGGTTAAAAAATGTACTTATTTCGAAAATAAAAATTGTACAATGTAATCAAAAAACATTTCCATTATTTGGATCAATAAAGAATCTTATCATATCCTATCTTTTGGAGCTCTTCAAACTCTTTTAAACTACTTATACTTTTAAGCTCACAGAAAACTCTTCCTGTTTAAATTGCACTGGGGTTGGCTTATTTTTGTTACATTTTTATCTGTATTTATTAGTGAATATCATCAGAGATAGAAGAAGTTCTTTACCTAGAGGCTTTGCATTTATAACATATGAGAATCCACAAGATTCAGAAGACGCAATCAAAGCTATGGAAGGAAAGGTAATTTATTTAATTGTGATCGAGAGTAATTACATTTTAAACTAGTAGTTTATAAAGTAAAACTTACTGGGGTTTATTTTTTTGTTTGTTTTTTCCTTAATTTTCTTTATAATTGAATAAATTTAATGCAATTAGTAAATGCTTGAGTTTTTTTTCTTTCTTTCTTCTCAATTTGCCTCTAGTGAATTTTTAAAATACAATGATCTGAATATTGCACCTTCAGTAGAAAACTTAATTGTTCCCTTTTTAGGATTTAGGAGGAGAGATGCCCATTCACTGTGAACAGGCAGTAATAGGCTTAAGAAAGACAAAAAAGATGACTGAAGATGCAAGAGGGGGTGTGAGAGGGGGACCCAGGGGTAGAGGAGGCAGAGGTGGAGACAGAGGTGGAAGAGGATGGGACAGAGGTGGAAGAGGATGGGACAGAGGTGGGAGAGGATGGGATAGAGGTGGGAGAGGCAGAGGAATGGAAAGAGGCAGAGGTTGGGACATGGGTCGAGGATTTGGGGATAGAGGTGGGCCCAGAGGCAGAGGCATGCAGGGAGGACCACATTATGGTGGAGAAAGGTTTAACAATGAAATGGGAATGTATGAAGAGGAGGAATACTATGATGAATTTGAATATGGAGATGCAGGCTATGAAGAATTCACTCAACAGAGAGGAAACCGTGGGGGGATGTTTAGAGGACCACCTGGTAGAGGGAGACCTATGGGAAGAGGAGGTCCACCAGGAAGAGGAAATAACTTTGGAAGAGGTGCTCCACAAGACAGAGGTGGGCCACCTGGAAGAGGAAGAGGGGGTCCCTCTGAAAATGTCCCCATGAGAGGTCATGATTTCAGAGGAGGTCCTTCAAGACGGGCACTGCTTCCCAATCCACCAGCGCGGGGTAGTAGAGGGCCTTATGCTGGTCAGATGAGAGGTCAGCCTGCAGAAGAGTATTATGGTGAGGACGCCAATGGCTATCAAGGGGAGGAATACTTTGAAAGTAGTGAGGCCTATGAAGGCTATGATGATCACTTTGCTGAAGAAGCTGGTACATCTGAGGAGTATTACATGGAAAGACCTGATGCACCTCGAGGAAGAGGAGGAGCCTTGCCCAGAGGCAGGGGCAGACCTGATCCTTTACAGACTGCAACAAGACAGAATCAAGTTGATGAGTATGGATATTCCTATGAAGAGCAAAGTATGCCTCAAAGAGTTCCCAGGCCCCAAGGTACGTTTTCTCTCAAAATTTTTCCATAAATTAGTTTATAGTCTTCGTTATTATTGATGATCAGCTCCATTTTGGTAGCTGCATCAAAAGTGTCAATGTTCTGAACATTTTGAGAGAGGATATATTTATTTAATCCAGATCTTAAACAGTAAGAATACCATTTAAAGTTCTTTACACTGGGTTTTCAGGAAATCCATTAAAAAAATATTTTAAATCAGCCATACTTATTCATGAAAATGATTTTTAATCATTGCTATAAAATTATATGACAAAGTTTTATCCTTAAGAAGTTTTAAAAAAAAAAAAATTCTTTATTAATCACATTTAAAAATCTGATATTTAGAAATTGACAAAGTGCTTTAATGGCAGAGTCTGAAATTAAAAAAAAATAAAAAAATCAGGAGCTCTACTCAATTGTAATTATTTAAAAAGATGATGTTGATTCACATTAAAGTATTAACAGTTAAAGTGTTTGTCAAAATTATTTGCTTCAAGGCATTACAGTGAGTGTTGGCTTTTAAAAAAAACCAAACCATTTTTACTTTTGTTCCTCTGTTTTATTCAGCAAACATGCAAAGAAGAGCTCCTCCACCCCTATCATATTCTGAGGAAGTTTATGAGGAAGAGACCCCAGATACATATGATAGGCCTAGGGCTAATGTGCCAGTTCATGGAGGTATGGTAAAATTAACATAGAATACTTGGTTATACCAACCTTAGCTTGTTTTACTTTTCGTTATTATATTTCATGTATTTGAATCTTTAACTATTTAGTTATTTTGATTTTTGTATATAACTTTCCAGCTTCTAGGGGTGGCAGAGGAGCTCCTGTTAGTCGTGGAACTCCTGTGGTCAGGGGTGCCCTATTGAGTCGCGGTGGGCCCAATGGCCGTGGTGCGCCAGCAGGTCGAGGTGCCCCTCCAGGCAGACGCACTGCTTTGTTGGGGGCTGAGCCATATGCTGATGAATCCATGTATAAAAGGCAGCCCGTGCCAGTTGCTGGGAATTATGCAGGACCTGGTCCTTATGAAGAGGATCCTTATAGAGACTCATATAATAGAAGACCAGCACCCACAGCAAGACAAGCACCAGCTGGTAGACCCAGACCTGCTGTTGCCAGTGGGGATGATATGTAAGAGTTTCTTTTATCTCACACATACTTTCTATTTTTATAAAAATATTATAATGCTCTCCATTATATACAGGTATTTGATTTTGGTTATACTGTGACTGGATCCACATTAAATTATTTTATTTTTTAAATATTGATTAAAAATGTATCTACATTCTGTGGAGATTGGTGTCATTTAAAAAAAAAAAGAAAATGACCATTTAATAAAAAGACTTGATCATATTGTTTTAACATACTACAGGCTTTGTTAAGTTAATGCAATTTTAATTAGGTTGTCTCAGGCTACATTCTTTTCTGGAACTTTTTTATTCTGATCAAGGTAATTTAAAAAATGCATTACATGTTTTGCTTTTTAGGTATGTTATGGAAAGACCCCATGATAAACCACAAGCTTTGGTTGGAGATCAGCCACCTGTGAGACATGCAGCAATGGGTGAGTACTTACACTTCATCCAGAGATTATTTCATATGATTCTATGATATGATGATGATTTGTCTTTACACAATGTTTTATAAAGCATAATATTACAGGTTTTAAAAAAATTATTTATGGCAAGATCAGAATAAATTGTAATAAAGATTTTTATAACATCAAATGTTTGGGTGTTTTTCAATATAAACTTATGAATCACTTACTAAACTCTAGGGTTTCCGAGACCATAGGTTGTTGTAAAAGTCTTGAGTTGTTTTGAACATGGTTAGTCAAATATTTTTATCCCAATCTACGATGCTGTTCATAGCTTGCTCTTTATTTTGAGAAATTTTATGACACAGCAGCCATGGTTTCTTACAATTTTTAATTGTGTGGTTAGGGTTTCATTAGTTTGTTAAAATTCCATTAAAATGGAATGATCTGTCAAGTGTCTTACTGTACTGAGCTCCTCCAATATTAATAATTTATAAATGATGTGTCCTCTGTTTAGGACCCACAAACCGCTATCCTGATTATCAGACTTCTGCTCCTTTAGTAGGTAGGGAACAGTTTTCAGATGCCAGGAGATTACCTCCAAGGCGGTAAGGAACTTTGCTAAAATTGTTTCTTCTTTTATCACTATAATTCAAAAAGTAGATGATTGCATTTAAACGTAATTATTGAAATACTATAAATAGTTTTTTTAAGGGTATCAATGTTAAATTGCCCAAAAATGGTAAAAAAAAGAAAGAAAAAAAAAGAAAAAAAAGGAGTTTGTTTTGAATGTTTACAGTTTTCTTTATTAACTGTCATATTGTGATTCATTCTTTGTCTTATTGCTAGCAAAATTAAACCATGCATGTACATTTTCAATAACATCTTTTTAGCAGGCTCTTTATCTTCTAAAGGGTTGATCCTGATATTAGAATGAGGGAAGATCCTTACCAGAGGGTAGCAGCAGAAACAGATGCCTATGTGTCATATCCACCAAGTTCCCGTGTAGCAGCTGAACCTGTTGTGAGGTACTCAGGTTTTTTACTGAATGAGTTTGATTAATTATTTATGTCTTTAAAATCTCCATGTTCTCATTTTGAAATATTTATTCTTCTATATATACATATAAAAACATAGGGCTAAATGCATACAGTGTAAGGTCAATGCTTGAGGCTAGAAATGTGTTAGGGACATTTTAAAGCATGGGGATGGAACATTTTTATGCCTCAATAACCCATAAAAGAACTGCGGTTTATGGAGTTTTCAGCTTTTTTCCTAAGTTCTTTTACTTTAAATTGAAACATTTGAAATAGCTGTATCTTTTAAAACAGATTTCATTGTTTTATCTATCATAATTTCCACATAGCTGTATCTTTTAAACATATTTCATTGTTTTTTTTATCATAATTCTCACCCTCACCTTCATCCCTCCATGTTAACTATTTTTTTTTAAAAATGGGCATATCTTTAATAAAGTGACCCTTACAGCCGAAAGCGCCCGATCGATCAGTACGAGGAAGGAGATGTGTCTCGTGGTATAGGAGCACCTGTAACAGGTGTGAAAAGAGATTACAGAGAATATGAAGACTACAGATCTGCCCAGGCACAACCCAAGAGAGAGAGGTTTGTTCTAAAATTCCACTTGTGTTGGACATAAAAAAACCATCTTTTGCAAGAACCTTATTTAAGGCTCTAATTTTTTAAAATGTTGTCTAATTTTTCATTTCTTGGATAATGGTCTCCAAACGCTTTTTTTAAAGCTGCGACCCTATTTTATAGAAGCAGATTAGTTTTAGTTTACTTTTTCAGCTGGTGACCCCACAGAATATCTTCACGACCCAATTTGTGGTTGCCAGGTTGGGAACTTGAATATTAGCTAATTATTTTTAATATTGCTCACAATAGTTCACTTTGTAATTGATAGCAAAGGCTCTTGAATAAAAGCTCTCCTGTGAGCTGCTGGCCAATTTTGGTGAACAACAAATAGACAGAGACTTTCAGGAATGAAAACAATGTATGCAATTTAATAATAATAATAATAATAATAAAGATTATTTAAAAATCACGCTTCATCCCCAAAGGCTCGAAGTGCGGTATATACCACATTAAAGTATAAAATTCAACATTACAAAACTACATACAAGAATACCCTTTCTAAGTCTTTCATACCTTGCAACCATAAACAACACAGGCCAATATATCTAAAAGATAATAGCTAGATTGACAACATCACTAGGAGGTGTTTGCGAAAAAGATAAGTCTTCAAATCAGTTTTGAAAGACTCCAGTGTCTGGCTGTTTCTGATAGCGATAGGAAGAGTGTTCCAAGTTGTTGGGCCAGCAAATGCAAAAGTGCGCCCCTCGTAAGTCTCAAGGCGAACACATGGTATCGAGAGTTTTCCACTATCAGATGAGCGGAGTTGTCTAGTGGATACATAAGGCGTAAGTAGCACTTTGAGATAGGACGATGCCAGGTCATGCAAGCAGCGGTAGTACAGAGCTGCAATTTTGTACTCTATGCGAGCCCGGACCGGCAGCCAATGCAACTCTCTCAAAAGTTTTTTAGCATGGTCGAAGTTGCGTTTTCGAAGAACAATGCGAGCCGCATTATTCTGTGCTTTTTGAATTTTATCCAGGAGGATAGCTGGAAGACCCACCATAAGAGCATTGCAATAGTCCATGCGTGATAGCACGAATGCAGACATTAGCCTCTTCCAAGCGTCTAATGTTAAGAAAGGTCTGATATGACTAATTCTGCGCAGCTCTAGAAAAATCGCCTTGCAAAGATTGTTAATGTGATTTTCCATAGTTAGTGTTCTGTTTAAATAGACACCCAGGTTTCGCAATGTTTGGGCAAACGCTATCTGTATACCTTAGAGAGTAAGGGTTTGTGTGTTAGTTATATATTTTAGCTTTTGAGCGGTAGAAATGGGGATCAGCTCGGTCTTTTCATCATTCAATTTAAGCTTGTTTATAGTCATCCAGTGCTTAACTGACTCCACTGTCTTTTGTGTCATACTAAGAAGCCGAGGGAACTGAGAGGGGAGCACAGATATCTGAAGTTGGGTATCATCCGCGAACATGTGATATAGCATATCAAACTGCTTGATCGCTGCACCCAGGGGCTGAATGTACATAGTGAAAAGCACCGGGCCTAGGACCGAGCCTTGGGGTACTCAGAATTCGATGATAGATTGCTTTGAGGTCACGCCGTTTGCGATAACTGACTGGACCCGATTTGTCAGATACGAATGGAACCATTTCAGGACGGCATCGATGAAATGGAACGTAATTTCCAGACGTTGGAGAAGTATGATGTGGTCAAGTGTATTGAACTCAGCTGATAAATCCAGTAACGAAACAAGGGATACCCTGCCATGACCACAAGATGACAGAAGGTCATGTATGATGCGCAACAGGGCTTTCTCGGTAGAGTTATGCACCCTGCATGCTGACTGGAAAGGCTCAAACAAGTCGCACAGAGTGAGGTGATTCAGGAGCTGGCGGAGAATGACTTTCTCCAAAATCTTCTATGCAAATGGTGGATTGGCGACGGGGCGATAATTTTCCAACACATTTGGGTCGAGATTCACCTTCTTTAGCAGATGAGTTACAACCGTCTCTTTAAAAGATGATGGAACATTACCAGATTTTAAAGACTGATTTATTATATAAGTTATGATAGGAGTGCCGTTAAACGGCAAGAAATCGGGACCATCAGTGCAACTGTCAAGTCTCGCTCTGATCTTCCTGACTTTCTTAATAAAGAACTCATTGAAAGTGTTTGGCAGCTCGCCCACAGCAATGTTATTTGGCAAAAATGTGTCCTTCTGTTTACTGGTTAGCTGACCCACAATACCAAATGAGTCCCTACCAGAGCCACACTCTACAATATGGTGACTGACATAATAACAAATATCAATTTATATGGATCAATAAAAGCACCTTATCTTACCCAACTAACCAGTTTTGCCATCTAGTTGTTTTTTTACCCTAAGCTAGCTCTGAAGATTCTAAATTTTAAAATACTCCATGATAAATTAATAACATATGCCATGTTCACCTGATATTATGACTTGTATCATTGCATAGATTGGACAGGAGTGGTGTTTATGAGGCCTACAGCTCTAGACAAGAGGGAGCCTATAGGGGGCTTTAATGGTAAGTCCAATCTTTTTGAGGCTTTTGATCTTCTCAATATATCTTTTATTTATTGATCAAATGAGGAAGCCATATTCAATTTCTTACACAGGGTCCATTTCATACAAATATCTTTGTTAACAATCTGACAAACCTCATTTAAAATGGATTAGTCATTATCAGCTCTTATATTGCCTAAATTATGTGAAAAACTAACATTAAAACTATTTCAATCAAAATATGACGAGAAAATTTTGCACTAAAAAAATAACTACACGAGAACCATTAATAAATTATCAGCACATAAATGATGGATGTCCATCAAGCTCGTTATTTTCCAAGTCAGTTAGTGCACATTAAGGTGAATGGACAAGAAAAGTAAAATTAAATTTCCGAAAAATTTCTTAAGAATTCAGTAATTTTTTGCAGCAAAGAATGTGAGTCATTAATTCCAATTCAAAATATGCAACCACTTAAAATTAAAAGAGTTACTGTAAAAAAACAACAGACACTACACAAATACTTTTTTGTTAACTACCACTAGCACATTTTAATTAATTAGAATCTTTCATTACAAATGAATGCCAAAGTTGCTTTATGCAAATCTATTCACTAATTCAAAAGAGTATTCTGCCTCAAGATTTATAATTTACTAACTTTGAAGCAGTTACTACAGAAATGAAACATGCTGCTGAATAACAAAAATATTATAATATTAATGCAGTAATTTTACTGTTACAGCAGTGTAAAAAAATAGTGAAATAAAAGTTTAAAAGTTAAGTTCAGTTAATTTGATCTGCCTCTAGGCATCTATACTAAACTTATTTTCAAAACTAATCTCCCCTAAACATGTATTCAGACTAATCTCCCCTACTTCTTCCAATTTAGCTTCAGACATAAAACACCAAGTGATGATGACTCTGCCACAGACACTCCAAATAGCTGAAATAGTATTCCTGAATATAGAACAAGGGTTAATTAAACATGGCACAAATATGGAGTGCTGAAATACAATTAGAAGAAACATGACATTGTGGAGACAGAAAAGTGTTCATTGTTACTGAATTTCATTCAGCAGTCATTTTTACACCCCCCACATATTACAGATATATTGGTCTTAGCAATATGAAACTGTAATGCATTTTTAAATTTATAACAGCTGCTGTGAAATCAAATGTATTGACACAGCATTCATGACTTGCTGAACCTTTCTTTGTATTTGTCAACATGTAGAAACGACCAGGTGCCAATAGTAATTGTAAATATAGTTTGACCAGAGTAATGGAAATGTAACTTCGATGTTATAAAACACTCATTCTTACTGTTGCATTTATATGAATACAGTTCATTGATAGCCACAGGGCGCACATAGAATTGATAGGCACAGATTATATTAATTGTAAGAAATGACATCACATCTCATCAGTTATTTTAGTCTCTTGTTCTGTTCTAACTTTTATTTTCTACTTTAAAAAAAAAAATGATTGTTTTACGATCAGTGATACAAAATTGAAAAAAATAATACATTTTTAAAATGGTAGTATTAGAAAAACAAACAGATCATTAGAATAGTTGTAAAATTAAAATAATTAATAATAATAAACTTATGCAATGGCTACAACACAGGATTCATTATGCAGCAGCACAAAAAGTAATTAGTACCATTTCTCAGAACTGTTTTTGAGAGATCTGTTGAGTCTTAAAAGTCAATAGTTGATGACTGAATACCACCATTAACCATCAAATGTGGTTTGTGGTTTATTTTAAATATTTTAATGGCTTCCAATTTTAGATGTATAATTGTTTCGGTAACTAATTACTTTGTTGGTAAGGGATTGGATTCCTAGACTTTTGTATAATTAGTGTTCAGTTTTAAACATATTTTGCTCTGTAGATTGTGGAAGTACTTAAATACCATTAGCTTCATGGGATTTGTGTCTGGAAATAAATATTTAGAAAACTTTTTCGTGAAAACAAGTAATAAAAAAGTTAATAGATTTGGTTTTAGAGTAGCAAGGTGTGTCTAATTGCAGGCATAATGTTGATTGTTTTGTACTCATATCCATAACTTTAAAAAAAAAAAAAAAAAAAAAAAAGAATTAGTGCCTAATTTAATCCTATTTACTAATAACAAAGCCTGTAAGATAACATAACATTTAATAAACAATTTTTTGTTTACATTTTAAACACTGACTCATAAATAGTGTAATTTGAAGTTACCAGTGATTAAGCAATGTTGTTTAAGATCGTTATCTTTTTACAGCAGTTTTCTGCAAGTGTTGTGCATTTTTGTATTACACAACATACAATTGAGAAGCAATACACAATAATTTAGATACATTACAAAACATGAAAGAGAACTTTTTATCCTTCAGCACAAACATAATTATATATAGTCCATTCATTTCAGTTGCTACTCATATTTAAAGAAAAAGGTAAATTGAACAAAAATATGTGTTCACATAATATAATTGCAAGAGAGAGAATTTTTTTTAGTGCATTTTATTTAAGATTAAGTTTAAGCCAATGCCAGTAATGCTGCCATTTATATTGTAAATATTGTATTTTAATAGGTCATTAATTCATATCTTGTAAAACAGAAAAATCAACATAATACATTGAAGCTATTTGATATCTTACTAAAATAAATATTAAATAATTCATTGGTCACTTCTGTCCAGGCATTGGTCAAAATTGTTTCCAAATAGAGACTCAATGTGTGAACTAATTTGATAACCTACTTATAAAATGGTTTGTAATTTTTAGAAATATATCGGTAATTTACTTTAAATGTTACTTTGGAAAATATGTTAGCAAAATAAGTGTAAAAGGCTTTGAAAGACTATTTTAACATTAATGAAAATGTATTTTAAAGATTATATATACATATATATTATGTATATAATATGATTTAAAAATACAGGTGAATGATTTTTATTTATATATATTTAAAAAAAAAAAAAATATCTCAGCAATGTCTAGTGTATTCTCATGAAGAATACCAGTCAAATGACATAATTCATGTATTAACTATTTCATGTTGTTTATCTTCTGGTGTTTAGAATGTGTGTTTTCTTCAAATTAATGGACATGAAACATTGAAAGTAATTTTAGCTTTTGTTACGGTACCTTAGTACCAAGTAATAAATTAAAAATAATATGTCAATATCACTCTTTATTTAAATATAGATAGAAAATAACAAAACATCATCGGCAAGAAAAAAACATTTTTCTCAAACAAAACAACTATGCATGCACAATACAAAAGTAGTAATAAGAGTTAAGCTTACAAAACAATGTATTAATCAGGATGACTTATGCATTGATTTCAGTAACTTCTAAGTACGGATTAAAGTAGACAATGTATGTAGATAATACAGTGTGTCCATAATTTTTCTTTAACGAAGCACGTTTTAAACAATCCTGCATACGTTTAAAGTCACTTAAAAAATGTACATTATGAATATAATTGGTTTTGTGGAATGGTTACTGTTTAAGTGAAATAAATGTCATTTTTTTCAAACCTCTGTATCCGGTTTTGTGACTTAATATTTTTAAACAGTAATTTGACTGACAAAAACTTGCTCATCACAATTTAAATACAAAAATTTTTTTTTTAGATTGATTGCATTTATGCATTAGTACTTATAATAAATTTTTAAATTATTTTTTTTTATTTTACTAATTTCAAGTTTTAATGAAATTATATGAATTTTAGAATGATGAACAACCAGAATCATAAATAATAATATTTATTGAATTATGAAAATTTGAAAGTGAGTGCAGAAAACAAAAATAGTAACTTGAAAATAAGAAAACTCTTTCAGTGTAAATAGTTTTTTTTTCATCAAAAAGTATATTATAATTTTTGCTTCGATACAGAACTCCCAAAGTTATTCTGTAGATATTAATCACTGCTGTGCACAGTATTCTTGTGTTAAGTTCAAAGTAATCCTTATTTAATAACGGTACACACAAAAATATTCGTTCTGTTTGACTCTATGGGATTGTTCAGCTCTTCTTTTAGAAAAAAAAAAAAATTGTTGCCCTATTGATTGACAGAAAGTTTTCACACAACTTCCGAAAATATTTACAAATATTAAAATTTCATTTTAATTATTCACTTGTTTTTTAATTTGAATTACTCTTAAAAAAAAACAACATCATCATCTTATTTAAAAAACAAGGGTAGAGGAATTGCATTACGGTTTTAAAATAACAAATTTAAAAAGTTGGTTAGTTAAGTCTTAATCTTTGATATTCACTTGTCAGTCAAGTAGTAATATTGAAAATGCAAAGAAAACATTTGGGCAATACTAGTTTGTGTTCACTGGTGCAAACTAAAAAGTATTGTACTCAAAATATTGATAAGTTGAGCAGATCTTCAATTGATGAAATTCTCGTTTGAGGGATGTAGCAGTTGGATGATTAGATTGATGTGCCCTGAACAAAGACACCATTAAAGGTAAATATGTTGACGATCAACATGGACAAATTACACAAATTAATACAATATAATATGTACAAAAAATCCAATCAGATTCTCAAATGTGATTATTTTGTTGTTGGAAACTCAAACTTCCTCAAAGAATAATGATACATTTTCAAAACAATACATAACAATAGCAAATGGATTGTTAATGGTTTACTTATCTGGAATGGAATTAGCCCTCATGTAATTCAATTTAATAAGCTAACACCTGGTATATATTTAATATTGAAAGAAATAATACAGAAAATTGTTTTGCATTTAATGAAAATAAACACCTGAAAATTTACTACAAAACAATTCATATTATAGTTTTACCTATATAGGGCCAGAGCAAATGCGATTGTTAAAAAAATTATACATTTTTTAAAGATGGCATGGAATGCATTAAATTGCAACAGTTTGATTTATACCATTTATATTTGTTAATACTTAAATAATGTTCTATTAATGGAAATTAAAATAAAATATAAATTCCATGATGTATATTTTTGAAGGCCCATCTAGGAATTTTAAACATATCTAAATTTAAAAAATAAAATAATTCTCAAATGGAAAGAAGTATGAAATAGAAAAGTTAATCTCTTTTCCTAATATTTTCACTTAATTTATTTGATTTTAATACCAGTTTAGCATTCATAGAATCACTAAATAATTAAATTTACTTGCTATATCAAACTCAAACCATTTAGCAGATTAATCTTTCATTTGCTGCTTCATTTTTTTCTCTCCAGTTTTAGATTCTTTATGCCAGACTTGAAAATACCTTTCATTTTACCCAAAGCTTACAGGTGGGTTCATGATAAGTTTAACTTTTTATAAAAATTGGCCTTTTAATTTGTTAGATAGATAAACAAATATATTTTAAAAAAATTAAAAATAATTTACTGTCTCATTATTGATGGAAGATTTTTTATAACAAAATTTTCGTTTATTTTTTTTAAGAATGCTAGTTTCAATCAAGAGATTGGTCACTTTGAAATATTCGTTAGACCTAATGTCAAAATATTGCTTTGGCTATTGTCTTATATTTGGTTGTGTTGTCTAGGGTGCTATGGTGCCATGGGTAGCATGCTTTTGGATGTCTGGTTGGTTCTAGAGTGCTTGAGTGACAGATGCAGCATGGTTGTGTTGACCGATAAGAAGTACAAATTCCAACACCAAGTAAACAATATTTTTTTATTTGCACTGTAATCTGTTCACAGGTAGTAGGCTAGGCTTGAATATACATGAATATTGATAGTGTCCTCGGTACACTAATTCCTGCTCTAAGGACGGTCGCTTTATCCAAATATACCACAAGGTTCAGAAAACTCAAGCTATCAACATCCCTCAAATCATTCTCTTTGATCACTTGATAACTCACAATATATATATATATTTATATACTCACTCATTCTAAAACACTCACACAAATTACAACCTTTGGACAAGGACTTTTGCAGCATGAAATTTAAGCTGCCCACTTAATCTATTATTATGCATCACTCATCTATTTTAAACCAATGCCCGTACCCGTCCTTGAAATGTCACTAGAGTTCACAGCAGTTCACTTAACCCTATTTATTATGCATCACATCACCTCTTTGAAACCAATAAAAGCATGTCCTTGAGCTATTACAGGAGTTCACTGTCGCTCACTTAACCTAATGATTAAATAACACAATACACATTTCACTTATGATTCCATGACCTGACAGTCACTGTGACCTCTCTTTTGTTTAAAAGTATTCTACCACACTTGACTGCCTCAAATCATTGCTAAATAATGTATTACTGCAAGGCAATTTACACTTAAAAATAATGTTTTAATTTTGCCACTGGGGACACATAGCATCTTTTATTTTTCCTGTCAGCTTTAAGGTTTTAGAGAAGACATTTCATTTTCTACATGTTTACTTAACCAGTAATGTTGATATCGAGAAGGTAGCTGTTATGTATGATTTGAGAGAAATATACTTGCTTAATGAGATTCTTGATTTTGTTCCTTTGCATTTGTTTAGCTCATTAAGAATCTACCCTGTGAATATGAGCTACACCAGTCTACTAAATCAATGTGAGTATAATGTTTATAATTTTTCTCAGCATATTCCATTTCAGATTATATTTGTATCTGCTATCAATAGAGGAGGGTAACTGTCATACCCTGGTAGAGTTCCATAGTGTAATCCCTTATCTCCCTTATTGTTATTTCTATGAATCACCAATTTACTTGGTGCAACACTTCTCCTCCAACCTCCCTTAATTGGGAAAGTGTGCTTACATGATTTCCAAGGGTCCTACATGGAAGTACAGTTGAACCCGCATATCTCGACTCGGTTAACTCACCAACCCTGTTATGTCGACGTTTTTGAAGGGGAACCGCCAAATTCTCTCGTTGTCTTAGCATTTTCTCCTGGGTTATGTCGATTCTTTTATGTCGACGAACCCTCATACCTCGAGCACAAAAGGTGGCCATATTTGCAACTTAACTTCGGTTATCTCGATCCCAATGACCAATCGCCTGCTTTTGAAAATTAAATACAACAGAAAGGTACCTATTTCAAACTGTAGTAATTGAAATGAAATGACAATATTGTTGTCCTCGCAATTAACTTGACACAGAAAGAAGAAAGGAGCAAGAGACTTGCAAACAAAAGGTCGCAGTTCCTGTTCTATTTATAACGAACCCGCTTGTCACTTAATATAGGCTTTCACGTGTTCTTACAGGTTGATTTTTTTTTTAAAACTCAGAATCCGTATTTGAATAAACTGAAATGACAAATCCGGAATTCCGGGATAATCTGGAAAAGTGGCACCCCTCATATGCCTTGTGTTGTTAGCAAACATGTATGCACATTTTTATAGCATGCCGATCGATTCTTCAAACAAATTGCAGTATCTCTTTGTGTAAAAAAAAATAATCCAAAAACATGTGCATATACACTTCATTTATAAATGCACATCGTGTACATAAAGAAATTTCAAGTCCATGTTTCATATATTTCCACCATATTGATTTCGGTTATCTCGATCATCGGTTATCTCAACACTTTTTGGCAAACCCTGAGGCCGTCGACATAACTGGGTTCTACTGTAGAACCAACTCTATGACATTTGGGTTTCTGGATTTCCTATTCCAGAAGTTCTGATTCACTCGCTACAAATACAGTAGATGTTCCAGAGGTACAAGAGGCCTACGAAGACTTAATATTTTTTTCTGTGTGCATGGATTAATAGTTTTACCTTTGTCTTATTATTTGTATTCATGTGCTGAAAGTTGCTATAGTTTAAAAAAAAAAATATATATATATATATGTATAATTTTTAACTTGTATATCATATTGTTGGTATAAATAAATTGTTACTTGTAATTAGCACAGTTGGGGTATCGTTCTTTCTTTAGTATATTTAATCAATGGTATCACCCTTTGCTACGCATTGTATGTTAACAAGCCATTTTAAAACAACAGATAAAATTTGTAAAACCTTATAAAGTTAAGTAACAGTTATAAAGCTTTATAAACCAAGGCAAAACTATAAAAGATATTTTAAAAAATAACTTGGCCATTTAGATGTATTTTCAGATAATTCCATGATCCATATTTAAGAAAAACATTTAATGCCTATTTTATATTAAGTCTACCATTTTGACTCGTAAAGCTTTATCATACAATTTTGTGCTTTAAAAAAAAAATGTAGTTGTTCATAACCCATTATAATATTTATATATTTAGGAAAAGATGACCCTAATAAAAGTATGATCAAATTGCTCGAATACTCATTGTGTACTCATGTCGATTGCTACCAAATACACTTCTGAGACAGCAATAAGATGGACGGATAAGTGAATAAGAAACTTTAAAAGAACCTTAGAGAACCGACCCAGAACAATTTAGAAGGATTCATATAACAAAAACTTGACTCTGCCAAGAACCGTCGCCCAAGCTGCTGATAAATAAGATGTGGTATTCCTTGGCTGTTGACTTCGGGAACTGTTAGCTATGAGGAATGAATTAATGATCATAATAAAATACTAAAGCAGAATCTCTAACACAAAAATTTCTGTGACTTCCTCCAGCTTCATCACAACAGAGTTTCAAAGCTGGGGAGTAAAGATTTTTTCGACATAACTAAAATACAGAATTAAAATAAACTGGCAGACATTGAGAATAGGTGGATTGGGGGCTGAATGTATCAACATATTTGGTTAGGGCCATCATAAAAAATGCTTTTAGGACTGCCTGTTAGGATTATAGTTTGTGAGCTTTGTTTAATATAAAATGGGCTGTACTGATTCTTTCAAGACTAAAAAAAATGTATATACTAGATTAAGTAATAATGTGATGGTGATAAGACTTCAACATTGTTGCATTGTAAAAGATAGTTGAAATTTCATGGAGAAGTTATTGACATTGTATATAAAAAAGGGGTTGATCATTTTTTTAGATGTAGATAGGAGCAATTTGTCAAGAAAAAATTTCTCTTAATTCAATTATAATTATTTGGAAAGGGACTTGTTTTTATCAGCACAGCTGTCAAGTCATATGAAAGTCTACAGAGTTGTATTAAAAAAGTCCAGGAACAAAATAATTTTGTGACGTAATTGTTTAAAATTAAACAAAATAATTGGCTATTTCACTGCCTAAATTCAGTTATATTAGAATTTAAAAATATCTGACTTGAAAATTTTGGTTTCAATAAAAAGCCCTGAAATAAATTGCTTTATACAATTCTAATAAAAAAAATTAAGCTTGTGTTTTGCTAGGCCAGCTAGGCTTAAAATTTGTTTACTCTCCAGCCTGCTCTAATCAGGAGGTCTTAGGGCCATTGAAGAGTGCCAGAGTCAGGAAGACCCTTCAGCAAACCCTGAGGTATGTACCCACTGATCTCTACAGCTTTGTTATTGCAAAAAATGGGATATTAATGAACTCACTTACCCTAGACACATTTTGGAGGCTGAAATTTTGTATAGGACACTGCAACCGTCTGAAGAAGCAGAGGTTATTTCCCTTGTTCATCTTATTTGCTTAGAAACAGACACAGCATCTTGACAAGTAAAAACAGACGTTGCGATGGACACGATTAGCTTTTTTAAAACCAAAAGTAGTGTCAGTCACTTCGGTATTCTCTATATTGTTAGTGTACTGAATGTGTCTTGCCAGTGGTGAGGGCATTAAATAAAAGCATTTTTAGGGGATAATATTTTTGTGTGGAAATGCCATTTAACATTAATTTTGTATGAAAGATTACCAGTACAACTTGACTTAGAAGACTGATTCAAAGAATTAATTTGATTAAACTGTATGAATAAAATGCATCAAGCACCTAGAAATTGACAACTCAAAATTTAACCATAAACATTTTCACTTCATAAATTACATTTTACCAGAATCAAAGCTATAAAGAAACTTAATTTACAATTGTTGACTCTAGTACCTTAGTTTCATTGCAACAATATCAACAAGCTTTTGAATTCTAATTAGCTACCGTTACTGATCCTCACATTTAAAATTTCAAATGCATATAACATTCACATACAGCAAACTATTAGAAAAGGCTGGCATTTAGCTTTCCCATGACATCAATATTACCTGTCACTTGTAGAAGAAAATTTATCATTTTTTATCAGCCTTATTGAAGCCATTTGTAGGCCTAACACTATAAGTATTATAACTATAATCTTGCTTTAAAATTTAGTTTTTAACTTTCTTTTTTTTCAAAGGTGTAGCAATCAAATTATGTGGAGATGCTAACAAAACAAATTTTAACAAAATAAAACAAATAAATTGTGAATTAATTAATTTTTTTTTCAGTTAATATTATCAGATGATGGAGTGTGTTTAGTATTGACATTTGTCAAAACCGATAATTTTTAAAATAAAATAGCACAACCTTCCAATTAATGAAGCTTTTAAATACAATTTTCCACAGTAACAGAAAGTCTCCAGCACTGTTTCCTCTAAGGGTTGTTGGTTCGTGTGCAAAATCATAAAATGGTAACATTGTAGTGTCCCAATGAAAGTAAAGACATTTTATTGATTATTATTTCCCACTAAAATAATTAATGTCGACATTTTAAGATCAAATTTGATGAAAATTACTGCGGCCGACATATTGGTAAATTTAAATAATTCATTAAAAAAAAAAATAAAGTTATTTTAATATAATTGTACACAGCAACAGATAGTGTCCAGCTAAAAGTAAAGAAATGTTATAATTTATTCCACTTGTTAGGTCTCAAATGCTTGTAAAGTTGTGTTTTCGTCATGTTTGAAGCCAACTTTGTAACTCTTTGCTGTAAAGAATGATAACTCTGGGTGACAAGGGAAGCTATAACCTCAGTTGTAGTGCCCTGTAGCCAGCATCTAGTTCACACACATTTCAGTTAGTTAACTCAATAATACACATTACTAATAATAATTCTTTAAAAAAATTAATTATCACAAATTGATTTATCTATACTATAATAAAACTATCGGGTATATAAAATTAAATTAATTTTTATCAAGTTGTTTCATGAAGTGAGATGTTGTGTCCACTGTTTGCAATTATAAATGTACAATTCCAACCATTATGTTGAATAAATAAATAAAACGCAGTGTTTTCTCTATAATATTTTTTTATTTCATTGAATGTGTTACAGTGGAGTAACAAGTGTACTTTTAATTAATCATTCCATTCTTTAGAGTTATAAGTTATAGAATTTTAATTGTTTAAATATGAAAATTAAATATTTAGAAACAACTGATATGTTTTTAATATAGTTTATATACATATTAGTTTCAGCAGAACTGCAGTTGACATCATTTCATGACATTTCATTCAATGACTACTAACTACTAGTGAAATCAATATGCAAATACTGGTATTATTATTAAACTAGTTAGTGTTTGGGAAGTGCAAAAAAGAGCAGCTTACTTTATTTTATGGTTTACTACCCCTTTCTTTTTACCTTAAAATTTATTATTTTTTTGCTTTACTGGCTGCTCTGTTTAGTTGAAAAGAATGACCTCTACAAAATATCAAGGGTATTAATTTAGTTGAGCCACCTCCCTTTGATAAACTGATAAATAATGCTGTACCTTAAATAGAAAGATTAATGAAAGCGGCAACTTAGAATCTATTTGTAACTACTATATATAGCTAAATTACAATAGTCTCTAAAGTAGTTTATTTGTTTTATTGAAAGATTAATAAATGAATAATAGATAAATTATCTGGCAGCTTAGGCATTTTTTTCATTTAAAACACCATGGAAAGAAATAATTCATGTCCACTTAAATAACATTTCAAAAAAGAAAACCAGAGATCAAATTTCAAAAAGAATATGAAAAAAATGCATTTCCACAAAATCAATTGAGTGCTTTCAGAAACACAGACAAAAACACAAAATCCAAAGACATTTTTTGCAATTTATAACTAAAATTGAACAAGACTGCATGGTGTTTGCCATTTTATTGTTTGGAGTAAAAATAGAATATTAACAGCAATATTGATAAGCTTTCTTAAAGGTGCCACGTAGAATGGGCACACCCCTCTGTGAGTCAATAGACAATTGTTAATATGGATTGTACTGAAATGATCATACATTGTAAACTTTCATATTAGTTATCATGGACATTTAAAATAAAAATATCTTTAGTGCTTTTTCAAAACAAATACAAGTCTCACAGCCTTAAAAATTACAAGTGTATATTGTAAATTATCAGGTAACATATTTTTCACTGGTACCATATTTAAGTTTGTGTGATGCTTCTTACAAATATATTTTTTAATTCCAGTAACAAAAAAGTTTAAAACAATCTTTGCCACTGGCATTGATAAAAATGTATTACCTTTTTCCATTTAATACAAACATTAAGGTTCTTTTATTGAGGGAAACTATTTTGCCTGTTTGGCTTACTAGACAAATAAGCTCAATCACAATTATGGAAGGGGTGGGGTGGGTTTCAAGGGGATGCGTGATGCATCATGCATCTTATTTACTTCATTATTGGGGAAAAAAAATGAAAATTTAAGTTAAAAATCAGTTGGCAGTGACTGCCCGAGAACTGTAGCATTATCTTTCCCCAAAAAGGATTGGCTTCAGTATTAGGATTAAAACATGGAGGCATCTTCCATAACAAAATCTATCATTCAAGGCTCGTGTTTATTTCTATTGTTCTCAACTTATCTAATTAAAACGCCAAAACAAAATCTTTGAGCATAAAGCATGGTGACAGTACCCCGGCTTTCTTTCTGCTTGTTAAATGGAAGGGCTCAAGAGACTGCCTAATGCCTGTAGTTGGAGCTACAATTATGTCCAAATCATCACAACATAAGTGGGCTAACTAACAGTAGGGAGCTAATTAACAACAGGCTTAAAAAAAAAGCGCTAAGATCTATAACTATAATCAGTATCTTCAACATTTATACGGTACCTCCTGCGTTAAAGTGTAAGCCATGCCAGTTACATTTGAATTTTGAAGGGTAAAGAAAATAATTTATTATTACAATTAAAAAATTAGAACTATACACAAATTTTAAAAAGAAATCTTAAACCAGAAGCCCCACAAGGGTAATAAAAGTACAAAAATGATAAAGATTAAAAATAAAATGTTGATTTGCGGTGAAGTGTTTTTTTTAATTAACAAAGACATGTTATGTGCTTAAAAGGTATTTTAAAATTAATGATAAATTATAACTCTAAGGTAAAAAAAAACAATATAGAAATTGTCAGAGGAAACATATGTGTTTATAACCTTGAGGTGTAACTAAGCTACATTAATATAGGACATAAAATTAATAAAAACTGCAAGGTGTATAATAATTAATAATATATGTTTGATTATATAATTATAAATATAACATGGTTTTAATAAAAATCATCAGGGGAATAATTAGTAACAAACCATTCAGAAACAGCCTATTAAAAATAATGTTTATCCTAAAACTGGTATATATACATTTCAAAAATTGAGTACCAATAAAACTTAAAACAAACATAAAATATGAAGAAGATAAAATATAAAAGACGAAGTTGAGCAAAATACGTCTTGGCTGCGATGCCGTACTCAATCTATGAAACACCATGGGTAAAAGTTATTTTTAAAAAAAACATGTCAAATCATGGATTCAGTAGTAACACCACCTGAATAAACAAAAATGATGTCGATGATATTTAATTACACAGAATCAAAGAGTTTCAAAACCCAATCAGCACCAATAGTTCAACAATTTCTATATTGGAAATATCCAACCATAAACAGTGTGAATATGGAGGAGTCTGATGTTCAAAACTCAAGGAATGCTTCGATAAAACAAATTTATTACTTTAAAACGTGTATGCTGAGTTATATCTGAGCTCTGTCAAGGAATGCTTGGAACATGAATTATTACTTAAAACTTGAATAACAGTTTTAATGAGTTTTTGACTAACTCAGATCCCCAAGTAAAGTAAAGTTTGTATTATAAATACCGGTATAATTTATATTTTCAGTACCTGTACCACAGTAATACTGGTAATGGTCTCGTACCCGGTAACATACTCAAAACTTGACATTCAGTGACTCAAAACAATGGAATTTTGGATTTTTAATAATACCAGTACAAATAACATAATGACATGCCATCAGTTTCTGTAGGTAAATATTTACTAAACTAATATATAACCTATTTTTATTCATTTTTACTTGGGCATTTTCAGTTCTATTTTGTGCAGAAAATTAATAAAACTAAGATAAATATTTACTTGTAGAAAAAGTGCAGAGTAGGTGAAAAAAAAAGCCCTTAAAATTCTATTTTGACAGGTGTGAGAGTGTGCACATAAGATTTAAAATACTTTTTTAAAAAAAAAAGAAGAAAAAAAGGGAAACTGGAAAATTATTTTAAATTGTACATGTTTTTTGAGTGTGTTTTTCTTTACAATTTACACAGTGTGATTCTGAAAGGAATTCCTAGAGGAACTTGAACTTAAAGCTTCAGTTTCACTGTCTGAATGTTTCCAGAAGGAGTCGACGGCCAGTGGACACTCGTAAGCACTGGTTACATCCACATTAACCACAAGGTCACTGCTGGAAGAAAATATAATAATTCAGGTGTGTGTTTTATTTAACTAAATATCTGATCAAGATTTAGAATGCTGAAAAATTGTTGGTGACATAATGGACTGAAAAGAATGTCTCTAAAGCTACACTTAAGTCCAGATAATCTATTGTATTTGTATAAGTCTTTCTTGCACTGGAGATTAATTTTAAGTTTTAGATTTCATTATCTTCCGGAGTTCAAAGGTTGACAACCACTGAGTCTGAGTTGAAATGTGATATCAGACTTTTGGTACATGCAGTGGATGTTGTCTTCACGTCTAGTTGATAAAATTTTCCAAAAATTTAAAAAAAGATAAATAAAAACTTACTCTTTTTTATACCAGAACCACCTGGACATACAGCAGCACGAGTGATAGGATTGACTGATGCGGCAGTAACAACCAATCAGAACAAGAATCATGATAACCACAGCAGCCGTCAGAGTACCGGCCACAATGTAAAGATTACGGGTGTGGCTGGGATTGTGGATTATGCCTCCAGCGATGTCCACATCCTCAAGGATTGGGGAGAAAAGATCCACTGCAACAAATACAATTACATAACTTGTTGTTAATTAGTTTTCATTGATGGTATTAACACCAGTATAAAAATGACATCCTTTCTTTAAATTACATCAACCATTGCTAGCATTTGAAATTAATAATGTTTTCCCTCCCAAATTGTTTGTTAAAGGCCAGATCTATTATTTTTGGGGGAAGAAATTGTCACTTTATGATCACAATAAATATAAATCAGTAAACTTAATATTTTAATAATAGAAATAGAGAACATTTTTTGAGAAGAGTTTAAAATCACTCCTTTAAAAATGACTATTTAAATTTACAAACAGAATCTAAACAAATATTTCTGGATCCTTAAACTATTATTTTTAGGCGGGTACTAGCATATAGTACCTTACCGGTATCACTATTAATAATACCGTTATCGGTACTGGTACTCTATAATTTATAATGCTCTCGTTCATCTATTAGTTTCTTCAGGCCATTAATTCATTACAATTTTTCAGCCTTGAGTCATTTTAATCAGTATGGAAGCCAGAATTCATGTAACTCGGCTACCAGTAGCTCTATCTAAATTTACAATTTTTAAAAAATTGAAAAAGTGTAATAAAGCCATACTCACAAGTGAACTGACAGTTGGAGCCAGCATGTGAATGAAGACATAGGCAATTGTGTGTGTGTATGCCATCTTTACAGTGCCCCCCAAACTTGCAGGGGTTAGGATCACAGTCATTTATATTTACTTCACATCGACTCCCTGTGGAATTGTTCATTTAATTTTAAGTACTAGTACAGTTATAAGGGTTTTCAAGGGCGCTGTGTCTGCCAAGTTGCAGCACTTGAATATTTAGTAATCTAAATGAGAGCAGACCTGTTTACTCTTACGATTTTGGCGTACAATGTACGATTTTGAGGTGTATAGATTGTATATACTGTATGTTGTTATTTTTAGTATAAATATAACGTATTGAACGATTTTGTGATGATATTGCACGATTTTAAGAGTTTGAGGGTAAACGGGTCTGTGAGAGTAAATGCTAACTTCCTAATTAAAAAAACTCCAGAGCTACTACTTTGGTATCGGTTCTAATACTAATAGCTTATCAAATACTTTGGTACCAGGTACCTGGGTACTGATTTTAATTTTAATATTTCATTGAAGCACATGAAGTTTTTTAAGTTATTAAAATATTAGGCTCTATTTAACTTAGATAAGTACAGATGGTACCCCAGTATTTATCAAAACAAAGCAATTCATTAATTTTAAAAATTATATACCGGTACTGGCCCACTGGTACAGGTAGTTGAATTTATTACATGGTACCAGGTATTGACTAAGATTTATTGGTCAAGACTAGAGACACCAATTTATCTAAGAAAAGAATTAACCGGTACCTGTAAAGCCTGGATCACATTTACAAGTGAAACTGTTGTGCCTTCTTGTCTTAACACTAACACATCTGCCATGCTTGCAAGGGTTCGGGAGACAGACAGGCACCTGTTATAATGATTGACATTTATATATTAAATGGTGCTTTAGCAACAACAACATTCGTGATAATATAAAATGATGAAATAAATGAAAATATTTCTGGGATGTTAACTTTTTTCGCTCCATGTTTTGCTTAACATAATTTAACATGAAAAATGTTGTAATACCGGTACCCTACTGGTAACAGTGCAGATTAGAAAAAGTCCAAGACATTGATCTGATGGTATTAGTAAATACAGTATGAAAGTGAGAGCTTAAACTTATACCGTACCCGGTATTAAAATATTTTTTTATCAGGGTCAGCAGCAAATCAGCAAGGCGCTATTGTCTCCACACAAGTTTTTCTTATATTATTGATAGATATTGAGGTGGCTATATATTATAATATATTTAATGGAGAGAAATTTGACAAAAAACAATGTAGTACTGTATCTGTGAAAGATATTTATTGCATTTCTTGTCAAATAAAATTTAAATAAGAATGAGCCTTCGCTCTTTTATCCACTTGGCATGTTCCCTTGGGTGAAGTGTTTTTATAATTTATGTGTGTGTAGTGTACGAATTAGACATCTTTCACATTCTAGGCCTACAGTTGATGAATTTCTTTCACATACCGGGTATTTAAAATTAGGTATGATACCAGTATAAAGCTAAGTAAATAAATTATGAAGAAGGCTTTTAATTTTAATACAAATTATGTGAATATGTGTGCCGTAACCGTAGCCAAATTTAAAATAGGCATTGAAAAAGAAAAGTAATTTGAGCAAATATTTCCCACTTTCATCTTAATTAAATCATAAAGATGCCACTTTTTAAAAGAAAAAAAATCATTTTCTTGTTTATACAAATTCTAATAAATTTAAGGATAACATTCATCATGAATAATTATTCCTAACGGCTGAATGCGCAATCCGCATACCGGAACAAAGGGCATGAGTCGTATGCTTATTTTTAAATCTGCCAAAAAAAGCTGCATATGAATATGAGTATTCACGTATCATAGTATCATATATTATATCTAGCTTTTGCCTCTCATAATGCATATAGTCTAGTTACACACAATTAAAATAATTCATCTGTTGAATGGAGAGTTGTATAATTCTTCAGCCAACTACTAGTTTTCTTACCACCTCAGTGCAGGCAATACCTCCCCAGCCTGGTAAGCAGTGACAGATGAAAGCAAAGTCGCCCGACTTCGTCTTTGTCTCCTGACAATATCCACCGTTCTGGCATGGATTAAGGTCACATGGGGAATGCACCTCACTGCAAACATTTCCATAGTAACCTTGAAAGATAAAATGTTTTTAAAATTAAGTCAGTGATGCTTGATGCATTAGCCTCACATTCCAAGCAATATATGCACCTGGGGATAAGCCTAAATTAATGCACCTTCTGTCCAAAAATTATATAATAATACACAAGGCCGTGAAAAGAGGTGGCAAGTGGGGCTCTCGTCAGCATCAGTGGGGTGGGGGTGAGGGGAATGGGCTCAAAAATTGTCTTTGGGAAGTTTATAGAGAATTGAACTAGCGGTATAAAATGTCAATTACACCCCCCCCCCTCTCTCTCTCTCTCTCTCTCTCTCACACACAAAAGCTGTTCCTCGGCACTGCCATTTTAATACAAATATTTTGTTCGGTATGAAAAATGATGATTTTGGCGCCCTCTGAAGATTAAGGCCAGGATGAGTGCCCCCCCCCCCAACCCATTCACAGGACACTGATTCCAAAAGTCCCATCGGGGCTGGAACTGGATTTTTACAAAACTCGGCGTGTCTGAATCCGGGTCCATGTGTTACCAAAACAAACAACAAACAACAACAACAAACAACAACAATAAACAAAACAACAAACAACAACAAACAACAAACAACAACACCATTTTAATACAAATATTTTGTTCGGTAAGAAAAATGATGATTTTGGCCCCCTCTGAAGATTAAGGCCAGGATGAGTGCCCCCCCCCCCCAACCCATTCACAGGACACTGATTCCAAAAGTCCCATCGGGGCTGGAACTGGATTTTTACAAAACTCGGCGTGTCTGAATCCGGGTCCATGTGTTACCAAAACAAACAAAAACAACAACAAACAAACAAACAAAAAACATCAACAACAAACAAACATATTTTCTCATTCTCTGTGTTCCACCGAATGAGGAGAAGTGAAAAGTCCATGTTAATAACTAGTGGCCTTGTATACCTTGAAATTCAGAAACTTTTTTTTTTAGAAAGTGAAGGGGGCAGAGCATTTCTGTAGATAAAAATGTTTTGGTACTGTAATTATTGATGGGGGAGTAAGTAAGGAAACAGAAATAAGTGCTATGGTGGGTTGAAGATTCTGTAAAGGGAGCGCTGTATGTCAATTCGAAGATTAATCTGGTTATATATAGTTTTGTGTAGAAGCTGCCAATTTTTATTTTTAGCCAAAAAAAATAAAAATAAATAAATATAAAACAAATAAAAAAAGCAGCCTAGTTAAAAAGAATAAAAAGCAAAATCATGTATTAAAATTTCTACCAAAAAAAAAAAAAAAAAAACAAAAA
>CAXITT010000433.1:0-13650 GCA_964033795.1 Lymnaea stagnalis
TTCTTCTTCTTCTATATCTTAAGGGCCCACGATCAATTTATTGATCATTTTGGCTCCTATGCATGCAGATGGGATTTGCAATGTTTCTGTTACTGGTGTTGATGAGGAAATCATGCACTAGGGGTTTGAAGGCTTGAGGCAATAGGCACAAATGTGTCTAGTGTTGTCGCCTCAACCGTTCCTTTTGAAAGATTGTTCCAGTCCCTGATTGTCTTGGGCAGGAATGAGCAGCTCCTATACTGGCTTCTTGCTGGTATGAGCCCGAATTGCCTGTCATGGCCTCGTCACTGTCTATGGGGGAGAGGGACGAGTTTCTGTTTAATACTGGAACTCTGATCCATAGCAGTTTTAGAAAAACGTATTTGTCTTTTTATTATACATTTAATCGATTCCATCTTTTTATTATTATTGGTTTTTTTTTTTTAAATTGTATATATATTTTTGAATTTCATAATTTTAACACAAGAGAAGATTTAAGTTCTATCGAAATAAGATGAAATCAATTATTTGTTACAACGTATATAAAAAACGTTACTTTTATTCGTTTCTGGCAAAATCTTCGAACGGCTAATTGACCCACTTCCGTTCATCCTATCGAACTTAACTTTGGCGCCTAGACTGGCTGCCGATGATAAAAACATTCTTTCAAATGTTCATTCCCACTCCATCCCCCCAAAATAAGTTGTTGTTTTTCCTGTTTCTCAAAGTGAAGACTAATGAAATAGGATGTGTTCAATGGGTGCACGTTTTGGTGTGGAGATTAATTGTGTAGTTGTGGCTATGTTTTGCATTTATGACGCAGTTTGGTTTCAATTTATTTTTAGCCTCTAAGGTTTTACAATACAGTTTGATAAAAGCCATTCCCATGCCAAAATCAGCTGCTACTATCACATAAATAACCAATCCCGTACAATTAAATCTATACTAATAAAAGGCAAAGCCCTCACTCACTCACCCACTCACCCACTAACCCACTCACCCAATCACCCACTCACCCACTCAATCATTCACTCACTCACTCACCCACTCACCCACTTACCCACTCACCCATTAACCAACTCACCTACTCACTCACCAACTCACCAACTCACCCACTCATGCACTCACTCACTCACCCACTCCCCCATTTACCCACTCACCCACCCACCCACTCACCCACTCACACACTCACCCACTCACTCACTCACTCACTCACGCACTCACCCCCCCCACTCACCCACTCACTCACGCACTCACCCACTCACTCACCCACCCACTCAGTTCCTCACTCACTAAGCTTTGATGTAATCATTGCTGTAAGCATTCCATTACATAAATGCACCCCCACCCCCCAATGAACCAATGAACACCCTAATGGAAACATCCCGATTAGCAGTGCATTCTATCAACATCTTCTATTCTCCAACTACCCCTGTAGATAGCAGCATGAAATTTGCCATGCTTATTCCTTACAGCTCACATACAAAAGTTAACATGTTTCATTTCCAATCTCTATACCGTTTGGGGCCGGGGGCCCAAAATGTCGTTTGTTTCCTATATGAACTATATAAATAAAATGATAAACATATACTGCTACATGAATCGATGGATCTTGACCAAACTTAGTACACGTACTCTTGACCAATGTTCCCTTTCAGCTGTGTGGCTGCGCGGCCGCGCAGTAATCTCAAAGACACCGCGCAGCAGTTTTGAGTACCGCGCAGCTAATTTCCACTTAAGTGTGTGTTTGTGACTGTAGGCTGTAAAATTTTGCGCACAAAAAAATTGATGCTGTAAAAATTTGCTCACAACTTTATGATTTTGCACACGAACCAACAAACCTTAGAGGGAACATTGCTCTTGACTATCAATATTCAAAAACTTAAGGGTACTAAACTGATAATATTCATTCCTCTGGGACCGGGAGCCCCATTTCATTTTTTTCTTATATCTATACTAATAAAAGGCAAGGTCATCACTCACTTACTCATCACGAATTATCCAACTTCCCCGTAGATAGAAGTCTGAAATTTGGCAGACTTATTGCTTACGGCTTACTTACAAAAAGTTATGCAGGTTTCATTTTGAAACTGTATACCGTTTTGGGCCGGGGGCCCAAATGTCCTTTTTTCCTATATGAGCTTTATAAATAAAATGATCAAAAATACTGCTACATGAATAGCTGGATCTTGACCAAATTTAATCTACATACATTTGATTAGCCATACTCAAATACCGAAGGGAACTTAAAACCTAATATCCATCCCTCTGGGGCCGGGGCCCATTTCATTTTTCCTAATATAAGCCTTATAAATATCAATATGCTTAGTACTCCTACACGAATAGATGGATCATGACCAAACTTAGTACACATACTCCTGATTATCAATATTCAAATACCAAAGGGTACTAAACTCATAATATTCATACCTCTGGGGCAGGGGGGCCCATTTCATTTTGTTCTTATCTATACTAATAAAAGGCAAAGCCCTTACTAACTCACTCACTCACTCACTCACTCATCATTAATTCTCCACATTATATTTGGTCCCACCCAATGTTACACCTAGTCTATGATATTTTATACTAATAAAGGCAAAGCCCTCACTGAATGACTCATCACTTCCCCTGTAGATAGAAGCATGAAATTTGCCAGGCTTATTACTTACGGCTCATTTACAGAAATTAATTAGGTTTCATTTTGAAAATCTATACCGTTTGGGGCCGGGGGCCAAAAATGTCATTTTTTCACATATGAGCTTTATAAATAAAATGATCAACAAATACAGCTTCATGATATCTCGATCTGGACCAAACTTAATAAACATACATTTGATTATCCATACTCAAATACCGAAGGGTACTTAACACATTTTATCCATCTCTCTGGGGCAGGGGGCCCATTTCATTTTTTCTTATATGATTTATATCCTCCAACTCTCGATGTAAATATAAGCCTGAAATTTAGCAGACTTATTCCTTACAGCTTACTTACAAAAGTTAAACAGGTTTCGTTTTTAAACTCTACCCAGAACGGTCACAACCGACGGCCCCGAATTTTGATTTGTTTTTTTTTTCTTATATGATTTATATAAATAAAATTAACAACAAATACTGCTACAAGAATATCTGGATCTGGACTAAACTTAATTTACATACATTTGATTATAAAATAAAACCGGGAAAAGGGATTACGCCGAGATCGGGTTCAGAATGGATTAGGGACTCATTAGAATTGTGGTCTTAACAATATCGGAGTCCCAAGGACAGACAATACAAAATATTGGCATTAATTTGAGACAGGTTTGATTTTTGCAAGGGAATGCATTGTAAAGTATCCGGAATATGTGGATACTTGTTAATTGTGTACCTTTTTAGTCTTTAAAAAAAGCTCTCCGCTGCAAAGCGGGTATTTTGCTAGTCAATAATCAATCGCGTACAATTACATAAATAATAAATCCCGTACAATTACATAAATAATCAATCGCGTACAATTACATAAATAATAAATCCCGTACAATTACATAAATAATAAATCCCGTACAATTAAATACATAATAAATCCCGTACAGTTACATAAATAATAAATCCCGTACAGTTACATAAATAATAAATCCCGTACAGTTACATCAATAATAAATCCCGTACAATTTATTTATTTATTTATTTAGGCATTTTTATATAGCGCTTATCATAAAGCTCTAAGCGCTTTACAATTACATAAATAATAAATCCCGTACAATTACATAAATAATAAATCCCGTACAATTGCATAAATAATAAATCCCGTACAATTACATCAATGATAAATCCCGTACAATTACATCAATAATAAATCCCGTACAATTACATCAATAATAAATCCCGTAAAATTACATCAATAATAAATCCCGTACAATTACATACATAATAAATCATGTACAATCACATGCATGCAAAAAAACTGCGTATATGTATAAAGGATTTAGACGAAACACTTTGCTTTTTCCGAACTGTTAAATTTAAAAAAAAAAGCATACTTGACACATTATCTACAAACATTGCTCTTGTGTGAGCAAAGAATAGCTTCCGAAATCCAAGTTTAAAAAAAAAAAAAAAAAATTCAAATTGGAGATTTCCGATAACCCCGGTACGTGCGCACAGAAACACTTTGCTTTTTCCGAACTGTTAAATTTAAAAAAAAAAGAATACTTGACACATTATCTACAAACATTGCTCTTGTGTGAGCAAAGAATAGCTTCCGAAATCCAAGTTTAAAAAAAAAAAAAAAAAATTCAAATTGGAGATTTCCGATAACCCCGGTACGTGCGCACGCGGGCGTGTGCATTGAACTAAGAATTAAAGGGCAGCAAATCTGTTTTATTTTAGTTGCATTGAAGGAAATTGCATGTTTTAAAATGTGTACCCCCCCCCCTACTTCCCACCCCTCTCAATCTATTTTTTTCTTTATTTAAGGCTTAAGGCAACACGCACAGGTCAGGTCTGCTGTCTAGAATTACATGCCGTTTATTCAAATTTGCTTCAGGCCATCTGCGCGGGGTTGAAAACTTGCTGGGATAAATGGCGGCAGTTTTTTGTCTCTAGTTTGTTTGTTTTTGGATGGAATCCGGCAAAAAAAAAATGTTTCTTTGAAAGAAAAAAAGATTAACAGAACAGCGTGTTATTTGTATAATTAATTTGTTGCCAATGACGTCATTGTCTGCTGGAAAAACTCTTCGGGTGAATAAAATATTTTTTTTATCCTCACCTCGGGCTGTGTAATGTACACGTCCTATTTGCATTTCCCCAACAAACACAACAGGAAGCAGATTTCACAACCTTTATTGCTGTGTTGTTTTAGTTATGAGATGTTTCACGACACCATGGGCCGCCGGTTTGGACAAATGTGGACAGTAGACAGCGATCAGCTGGATATTCAGCGACTGTAGGTCAGTAAAAATAAGAGACATTTCGTTATGGCAAACGGATTGATAAGGAATGTTTGTTTCTAAGTGACAGAGTCGCTAGCAATGTTCCCTTTAAGCTGCGTGGCTGCGCGGCCGCGCAGCAATCTCACAGACGCCGAGCAGCAGTTTTGAGTACCGCGCAGCTAACTTCCACTTAAGTTTGTGTTTGTGTCTGTAGGCTGAAAATTTTGCGCACTAAAAAATTGATGCTGTAAAAATGTGCACACAACTTTATGATTTTGCACACGAACCAACAAACCTTAGAGGGAACATTGGTCGCTAGGTATTGTTTGTTTCTAGTGATCGATTCGCTAGGTAATTTGTATTTCTAGTGACAGATTCGCTAGGTACTGTTTGTTCCAATTGACATATTCGCTAGGTCCTGTTTGTTTCTAGTGACAGATTCGCTAGGAAATGGGTTTTTTCTTGTGACAGATTCACCGGAGTGTCAGTCACCCTCCTGTTTAAACCCACTTAAATCACAATAATGTGGTACTTGTAAAATATATCCATAAGTTCAATGACAGGTGGCGTGCAAACGTAGATTCTGACAGGGAACTGCAGTATTACGTAATCTCTTATATAAATTTTGCATCTCGTGTGGCTGCTTCCTTTTCACAACCGGCTCACCCCCTACTTAACATGTTTTATATTAATAGTACTTAGTGGGGTGGGGGGAAGCTATCAAGCAGCGAGCGTCGCGCGTGACGTTTGAACTCTGGTAAAAGGTGGACATGTTTCGGAGGAGACTATTTTATTTATCCATAAAGAGCCACGGGAATAGTAAAGGTCTATCTGTAGGACTGTCTCAATGACTGTCTCAATTAATGTCTGTAGGCCTATTGTTTAAAGGCTGGCAGGTAGGGTGTAGGACTGTCTTTAGGCCTACTGTTTAATGGCAGCAAGTAGGGTGTAGGACTGTCTGTAGGCCTACTGTTTTATGGGAGCAAGTATAAGGGTGTAGGGCTGTCTGTAGGCCTACTGATTAAAGGCCGCAGGTAGAGTGTAGGGCTGTCTGTAGGCCTACTGTTTAAAGGCCGCAGGTAGAGTGTAGGGCTGTCTGTAGGCCTACTGATTAAAGGCCGCAGGTAGAGTGTACGGCTGTCTGTAGGCCTACTGTTTAAAGGCAGCAGATAGAGTGTAGGGCTGTCTGTAGGCCTACTGTTTAAAGGCCGCAGATAGAGTGTAGGGCTGTCTGTAGGCCTACTGTTTAAAGGCAGCAGGTAGAGTGTAGGGCTGTCTGTATGCCTATTGATTAAAGGCAGCAGGTAGAGTGTAGCACTGTCTGTAGCACTGTCTGTACGCCTACTGTTTATAGAAAATGAGACGTTTACTCTTTTTTGTAAGACTTGGACTCATCGAATGTGTCCTCGAAACACCCGGACCTGGTAAGGATAGCTGCACCCGGTTAAGGCCTGGTTTCTTATAATTTTCCGAAAACTGTGTAAAGCCGAGACATCTCTTCATTGACTTTATTTGACCTGGCCCGCATTGAAATCCCTTCCAGCATTGAGTCTGCCGGACACACATTGAGAACACCCAGAACGAAACACGCGACTGAAAGGACATAACCTCCATTTCACCACATACCATTTTTTTCCCCGTTATATAAAGGAACAAACATTTCAAACACTCAGATACATTATAAGCAACACGATATGTGAGGGGGAGATGGTGCCCATGTTACAATATAAATAAAGGTTTATGCAGGGTTACGAGGAAGCTGGGGGTGGGGTGATAGGTGGGGTGGGTTTCGGGTGGGATAAGTTGGGCTAGGGTGGGGTAGGGTGGGATAAGTTGGGCTAGGGTGGGGTAGGGTGGGATAAGTTGGGCTAGGGTGGGGTAGGGTGGGGTAGTAGAGATGGCTGACACAGGGGCTAGCCACGTGTCAGTTTCTATTATTGTATGAAGAGGAAGACATGCATTTCCCATTTTTACAATTACAACTGCTGAAGCATGTTTTTATACACAAGCAATATAATCAATAATAATAATAAAGTTCATTTCAAAAACACGCTTCATCCCCAAAGGCTCGAAGCGCGGTACAAAGTCAACAAAAAATATCTATAATTCACCACATTTAAAACAAACGCAACACTACAAAAACTAATTACAAGCATACAATATCAAAGTCTTTCTAGCCATTTCAACCCGGAGCAACACAGCAACACATGGAAAATAAGGTAGACAATCATCCCAGAAGGTATTTGCGAAATAGATGTGTCTTTAGATCGGTTTTAAAGGACTCCAGTGTCTGGTTGTTTCTAAGATCGACAGGAAGGGCATTCCAAATTAGTGGACCAGCAAATGCGAAAGTGCGCTTTCCGTAAGTCTCAAGGCAAACACGTGGTGTCGAGAGTTTGCCACTATCGGATGAGCGGAGCTCTCTAGTGGGTACATAAGGCGTCAGCAGCTCTTTCAGATAGGACAATGATAAGGGCGGACAACTCATTGACCTTACCGACTCATTGACACATTGATTCACTGTCTCTTAACTTACTGAAGCATTTACAGATTGCATCATTGAATCATTGACTTACTGACTCATAGAGTCACAAACACATTAACTCATTGACACATTGGCTCATTGATTTACTGACTCATTGATACAGTAACTCATTGACACATTGACTAATTGACCCATTTACTTAATGAGTAATTGACACATTGACTCATGGACTCATTTCCTTATTGACTCATTTACACATTGACTCATTGACTTACTGACTCATTGACTTACTGACTCTTTGACAGAGTGACTCATTGACTTATTGACTATAGACTCACTGATACATTAACCCACTGACACATTGACACATTTACTCATTGAATTACTGACTCATTGACTTACTGATTCGCTGATTTTTTGGCAAATTGACTCATAGGTTTACTGACTCATTACCTTATTGACTCATTGACTAACTGAAACATTGACAGATTGACACATTGACACATTGACAGATTGACTCATTCACATACTGACTCGTTGACACATTGACACATTGACACATTGACTCATTGACTTATTAACACATTGACTCACTGAATCATTGATTGACACAATGACTCATAGGTTTACGGACTCATTAAACTATTCTCTCATTGACCTACTGACTCATTGACACATTGTCTCATTGACCTACTGACTCATTGACACATTGACTTATTGACATATTGACTTATTGACTTACTGACTCATTGACACATTGACTCAATGACTTACTAACTCATTAACACATTGACTTATTGACACATTGACTCATTGACCTACTGTCTCATTGACATATTGACTCATTGACTTATTGACACATTGACTCATTGACTTCCTGACTCATTGACACATTGGCTCCTTGACTTTCTGACTCACTGATACATTGACTCATTGACTTGCTGACTCATTGACTCTTCGCAAGTTGTATGTCTGGTAACCGTCTTCTACTTTACGGAAAAATAAAGATTCATTTGTATATTTATATTTTAATATACTTTAGATACTCAATCATTTTACCGATGCTCAATCATTTTACCGATACTCAATCATTTTACTGATACTCAATCATTTTACCGATACTCAATCATTTTTTCAACTAGATGGCAGGCCACGGGGAGTAGAGATGGGAGTGAGAATCCAGTACTGGTTGACGTCCTGAACGAGCGGCCAGTATGTCGTACCAGGCCAACATCTTAGATTCTCTGCCCCTCTCACCCCCACACACACAGACACTCTGAGAGAGTCAAGACAGACGCGATTTTCCCGGCCAAAACTTGAGCATGATTAAGTAATCTCCTTTCAATGGCTATCCACTGTACAATTTATTGACACAAAATTTCTATAATAAGGATGATATCAGGTATGGTGGTCGTTTTCTTACAAATTATTCTACAATTTATTTTGACCCAGTTATTAAACCAGGTATCCCTTCAGCTCTTCGAACAGGTATTTGAGCAGGTATCGCACCAGGGTTCATTGAGGGAGACCGCATGTGTCTTGTTTTATGGGGACTTGAATACATTCGGAGCTGTTGAACTTAATGGCTCGCAGACTCGGAGCCAACTGTTGAAAAGACGCATTTCATCAATTCCGCCGTCTGTCTCGGGGACTCAGGGACCCAGGAATTTGTAACAAATCACCCGGCAGTTTAGGTAAGGTGAGAAGCAACCAGTTCGCTGGCGGGTCGCATCTCTTGGAATCAACTGCACCTGCCGATTGGACAGATTCCTTCTTTGTAACTTTCGCGCCGATGGTGGTAAACAATTAGAGATTGATAAACAAGCTCGGAGGCGGAGATATGCGAGGACTGTGGTGGGGAGGGGGAGGAATAGATATGGGGGGGGGGACTGTGGAGAGGAGGGGAAGGGGAGGCGGAGATATGGTGGGGGGGACTGTGGTGAACCGTTGTATTGGGGACGATCGAGTAACTTTCGCGCCGATGGTGGTAAACAATTAGAGATTGATAAACAAGCTCGGAGGCGGAGATATGCGAGGACTGTGGTGGGGAGGGGGAGGAATAGATATGGGGGGGGGGACTGTGGAGAGGAGGTGAAGGGGAGGCGGAGATATGGTGGGGGGGACTGTGGTGAACCGTTGTATTGGGGACGATCGCCAGTTTGTTATTTGTGTGTGTGTGTTCTAGATTTTAATTTCTTGGAGGCCAGTTTGTTTGTCTATTTATCAAGATGTCAAAACAAATAGCACTTAGAGGAGAGGGAGAGCACTTGGTGGGAGAGCACTTGGTGGGAGACCACTTGTAGGGAGAGCACTTGGTGGGAGATCACTTGGTGGGAGATCACTTGGTGGGAGAGCACTTGGTGGAAGAGCACTTGGTTTTAGAGCAATGGGTGGGAGAACAATTGTTGAGAGAGCAATTGGTGGGAGAGCAATGGCTGGGGAAGCATTTGGTGGGAGAGCAATGGGTTAGAGAGCAATGGTAGGGTGACCACTTGGTGGGAGAGGCAATGGTTGGGAGAGCAATGGTAGGGAGACCACTTGGTGGGAGAGCAATGGGTGAGGGAGCAATTAGTGGGAAAGCAATGGGTTTGAGAGCATTTTATTGGAGAGCAATGGGTTGGAGAGCAATTGGTGAGAGAGCCCTGGGTGGGGGACCATTTGGTGGGAGAGCAATGGGTGGGAGAGCAATGGTAGGGGGACCACTTCGTGAGAGAGCAATGGTTGGGAGAGCAATGGTAGGGAGACCACTTGGTGGGAGAGCAATGGGTGGGGGAGCAATTAGTGGGAAAGCAATGGGTTTGAGAGCATTTTATTGGAGAGCAATGGGTGGGAGAGCAATGTTAGGGAGACCACTTGGTGGGAGAGCAATGGGTGGGAGAGGACGTGGTTGGAGAAAAGTGGTGGGAGAGCACGTGGTAGGAGAGGTTGATCTTTGCAATAGATGCAGTGATCATTTAATTATTTCTATTAGAGAGAAAGAGTGAGTCATAAGTGGGTGACGTTGTTGTACAAACTGTTGGCCCCATCCCGAATAAAGAAATGAGAACTGTCGAGAAAAGTTGAAGATTGTGACCTTATTTATTTTTTAATTAATTTTATTTTAAAATGTGTATCCTTCATTGAAAAACTACGTCATAATGGATTGTTAAAGAAGTCTGATTCCTAGTTAAAATAACATCCATAGTGAAAGTGGAGGGAAGGTGAAGGGAGACGGAGGTGGAATAATGGTGGAAGGAATGGGAGGTGAAGGAGATGTGGACTAATGGTTGACGGGATGGAAGGTGGAGGAGAGATGGAATAATGGTGGAAGTGATGGGAGGTATAGGGGAAGTGGAATAATGGTGGAGGGGATAGAAGGTGGAGGGGGTGGAATAATGGTGGAAGGGATGCAAGGTGGAGGGGGTGGAATAATGGTGGACGGGATGGGAGGTGAAGGGGAGGTGGAATAATGGTGGAAGGGATAGAAGGTGGAGGAGATGTGGAATAATGTTCGAAGGGATGGAAGGTGGAGGGGAGGTGGAATAATGGTGGAAGAGATGGGAGGTGAAAGGGAGGTGGAATAATGGTGGAAGGGATAGAAGCTTGAGGGGGTGGAATAATGGTGGAAGGGATGCAAGGTGGAGGGGTGGAATAATGGTGGACGGGATGGGAGGTGAAGGGGTGGTGGAATAATGGTGGAAGGGATAGAAGTTGAGGAGATGTGGAATAATGTTCTAAGGGATGGAAGGTGGAGGGGAGGTGGAATAATGGTTGAAGAGATGGGAGGTGAAGGGGAGGTGGAATAATGGTGGAAGAGATGGAAGGTGGAGGGGGTGGAATAATGGTAGAAGGGGTGGGAGGTGAAGGGGAGTTTGAATAATGGTGGAAGGGATGGAAGGTGGAGGAGAGGTGGAATAATGGTGGAAGGGATGGAAGGTGGAGGGGGTGGAATAATGGTGAAAGGGATGGAAGGTGGAGGGGAGGTGGAATAATGGTGGAAGAGCTGGGAGGTGAAGGGATGTGGAATAATGGTGGAAGGGATGGAAGGTGGAGGGGAGGTGAGGAGAGAGGGGAGGTGAGCAGAGAGGAGAGGCGGGGGTTGGTGGGGGTGTAGGAGGCGAGATTGTGGAGAGGTAGAATGGAGGTGGAGGAGAGGAGGAGGGGAAGTTGAGGGGAGGTGGTGAGCGCTGTAAGGGCGAGATTGCAACATAAAATGTATCACTCCGCGTGTAAACACGCCGGCTGGCAAGACTGCACACATCAGTTAGAGACATAGACAAATTAGAAGGGACTTTATCTCTGATACAGACAGGCAACCAACAAGCGCACGTTACTCGGTTTCTGAGGAAGTTGGGAATACTATC
The DNA here is from genome assembly GCA_964033795.1 of Lymnaea stagnalis. Lineage (NCBI taxonomy): Eukaryota > Metazoa > Mollusca > Gastropoda > Lymnaeidae > Lymnaea > Lymnaea stagnalis. The sequence goes on from CAXITT010000433.1 coordinate 11,718, forward strand.
GGACGGGAGGTGGGGGGGGGGGGCTAAAAATAGTTTTAAGGCCTTTCATTGTAAAAACAAAAAATATCCGATGTTGGTTGGGGTGGGGCGACTACAGGGAGCTCATTCTCATTTAGGTATATTCAGTTCATAAAATATTACAATACACGAGAATTTGGTGGAGATCTTGTGCTTAAAAAAAGATGAATATAACAGTTTCATCTACAGAAACAGAGACTTGGGACACCTAATAAAATAGTGAGGACAAATATTGAAATATTGAGGACACATATTGAAATAGTGAGAACACCTAATGAATTAGGGAGGACACCTAATGAATTAGTGACGAAATTTAATGAAATATTGAGGATATCTAATGAAATAGTGAGGACAACTTATGAAATAGTGAGGTCCGCTAATGAATAAGTGAGGAAGTTTAATAAAATAGTGAGGACACCTAATGAAACGCATAAATTGTAACTTTAAAACGATTTCAGTTTAATAATCGTAAAGATTTGTGTTCTTTAATGCTTTGTATTTACTTCGCTTTTGGTCATGGATGCTGGGTTTTTAGCTGACCAAATATTCAGACGGCTAATGGACACACTCTCTGTCCACCTATCGAACTGACGACAACACAATCTATCAATGGTCATGCCCCCCACCCCTTAACCAAAAACCCTCCATAATCACCCCCACCCCCCACATGTTAAGTGTAAGATGAAGCCAATATGATGACACTGACTTCATCAAATAAAATTCCTTGTAACTGCAAACAATGATATTCTAAAATAAAATATTGCAAGTGGATGTTTTGGTCATGTTTTACTTTTGTTTTTTTCTAAAATAGTTGTTGAAATAAATCTGAGGTTTAAAAGCGGGTGTGACATTAGAGAATGAATAGAAAGGATGGTTGTGAGCTTTGGGGCTTGGGGTGGGGGCGCGAATTGTGATTCTTATGTAGCGCGTTGCTTGTATACATGTTGTGTCAAATTTCCAGCCCAGCCTAATGGCTTTGTATTACATTTCATAAAGGATTGATCGGAAAAACTCAATGAATGAACTCACACTGCGAATCAATGGCGTTCGCATATCGTAGCACAACGTTGTAGCCACTCAAGTAAGTAGCACAACGCTGTAGCCACTCAAGAAAGTAGCACAACGCTGTAGCCACTCAAGTAAGTAGCAGAACGCTGTAGCCACTCAAGTAAGTAGCACAACGCTGTAGCCACTCAAGTAAGCGGCACAACGCTGTAGCCACTCAAGTAAGCGGCACAATGCTGTAGCCACTCAAGTAAGCGGGACAAAGGTGTAGCCACTCAAGTAAGCGGCACAACGCTGTAGCCACTCAAGTAAGCGGCACAACGCTGTAGCCACTCAAGTAAGCGGCACAACGCTGTAGCCACTCTAGTAAGCGGCACAACGCTGTAGCCACTCCAGTAAGCGGCACAACGCTGTAGCCACTCCAGTAAGCGGCACAACGCTGTAGCCACTCAAGTAAGCGGGACAAAGGTGTAGCCACTCAAGTAAGCGGCACAACGCTGTAGCCACTCAAGTAAGCGGCACATTGTTGTAGCCACCCAAATAAGGCCTCGTCGGTGAAGTTAGTCATGAAAGGAATCATTGCACGTCATCAACGTAATCAAAGCCCACGTTCTCACTCTTGTCAAACCCAGCCAAGCATTTAGGATCGTTTGACATCGGCGGCTGATGGGCTAAGCCAGTGCGCTTGTGGTCATTTTCCAGGAGGAATGGCATAGACCGGAAGTGGGTTTTCAAATTTGCTTAAACGTTTGTTTAAATTATTTTACAGCATGTCTGGAGAGTGTTATTGTGGAGCTATAAAATAAGTAAAAAAATAACAATTTGGATGATATTTATGTTATGTGTTGAATTATGTGATGAATTAGTTGTACAATTCTTTGGCATTCCGAGGCATATATATATATATATA
>CAXITT010000433.1:13657-39108 GCA_964033795.1 Lymnaea stagnalis
GGGGGGGGGGGGGAGGAGTGAGTTATGGTGAGCTCATACGTGGCTTGCTAGACCGATCCTTGCTCGGAAGAATCACAGCCACCGCGGGCATATCTATATATGTACCCACTTCAAAATAATATGTTCTCCGTAACAACCACCTCATCCTAAGACGACTAATAATAGAAGTACACTAGGTATGATATTTCAAATTGTATGCCAAGTACACTAGTTATGAAATTTCAAATTGTATGTCAAGTACACTATTTTTGATATGCCAAATTGTATGCCAAGTACACAGTGGCGTAGCTAGGGGAGTGGGAGGGGGGTCCAAATTCGAAAGTCCCCTTTTTTTTTTTTTACATTAAATAATGTCGAATGTCGAAATGCAGGGGCTCCTAAGGAGGCCAAGCCCCCCCCCGGGCCCCCAAATCTCGAGCTACGCCACTGCAAGTACACTATTTTTGATATGTCAAATTGTATGCCAAGTACACTAGTTATGATTTTCACATTGTATGCAAGACATTTCAAGAACAATATAATATTTATAAGTTTACATTTTATGTCTTGACCTGGTGCGTTCTTCTACATACACTACTGATCCCATGTCCTCCTGATCCCATGTCCTCCTGATCCCATTTCCTCCTGATACCATCCCTCCTAATCCCATGTCCTCCTGATACCATGTCCTCCTGATCTCATGTGCTCCTGTTACCATGTCCTCCTGATCCCATGTCCTCCTGATACCATCTCCTCCTGATCCCATGTCCTTCTGATCCCATGTTCTCTTAATTCCATGTCCTCCTGATACCCATGTCCTCCTGATACCATCTCCTCCTGATCCCATGTCCTCCTGATACCCATCTCCTCCTGATCCCATATCCTTCTGATCCCATGTCCTCCTAATACCCATATCCTCCTGATCCCATGTCCTCCTGATACCAAGTCCTCCTGATCTCATGTCCTCCTGATACCATCTCCTCCTGTTCCCATGTCCTCCTGATCCCATTCCTCCTGATCCCATGTCCTCCTGATCCCATGTCCTCCTGATACAATGTCCTCCTGATACTATCCCCTCCTGATCCAATGTCCTCCTGATCCCATGTCCTCCTGATACCCATGTGCTCCTGATCCCATGTCCTCCTGTTCCCATGTCCTACTGATCCCATGACCTCCTGATCCCATGTCCTCCTGATTCCATGTCCTCCTGATTCCATGTCCTCTTGATTCCATGTCCTCCTGATCCCATGTCCTCTTACCATCTCCTCCTGATACCATCTCCTCCTGATACCATCTCCTCCTGATACTATCTCCTCTTGATCCCATGTCCTTCACATGTGTTCCTAATACTCATGTCCTGTTGATACCCATGTGCTCTTTATACCGATGTTGTCCCTAAACGCATGCCCTCTTGATACGAATTTGCTTCTGATACCCATGTCCTCTTCATACCCTGTCCTCTTGATACCCATGTCCTCCTGATACTCATGTGGTCCTGAAACCCATTTCCTTTTGATAATCATGTCTTCCTATTACACATGTCCTCTTCTTTCCTATGTCCTCTTGATACTCATGTCCTGTGTATACCCATATCCTCTTACACCACAGATTTATTTTACCATATCAGAAAAAAACAAAAGAAAATATTACGCACCAACGCGCTTGTGATATTTTTTTAAGGAATCTCCTTTAGAGCAGTATTGAGAATTGTATTTTACGAAATGAGTGTCATCATATTTGCTTCAAATTCTTCTTTAAAACCCGGAAACAAACTGATTTTTGTTGGTTGGGGGCTCGGAGCTGAAGATTTGCTTGAACGCCTTGTCATTTGCTTGAACTCCTTGTCAACGGCAACGACTCAATATGCCACGTTTCAGCTCGATAGGTTGACGGGCAGTGGGTATTTTGGACGATTGAAGATTTTCCGACACTCAAAGCCAAAAAGAAACACATGAACAAATACGAAGATAATATAAAGGATATAAAAAAAGATCCATTAAATAAGCCATCTAACTCCTTCCGTCTCTGTGGCACTACAGCGCATTTAGGGCTCTGGCCTGCCTAACCACTTACTTCAGTTCATCCATCTCTTTGGCGCTACGGCTCATGTAGTGCTTTAGCCTGCCTCTCCTCTGCCTTATGTCAATCCATCTCTGTGGCACTACAGCGCATTAAGGGCTCTGGCCTGCTTCACCACTTCCTAGCCACATCATTCTTTCATCTAAGCATAGCTCCAACCAAATAGCCTCATCATCCATCCATCTAAGCCTAACTCCACCAACTATCCACATCATCAATCCATATAAGCCTAACTCCACCTAACTATCCACATCATCAATACATCTAAGCCTAGCTCCACCCAACTATCCACATCATCCATCCATCTAAGCCTAGCTCCACCCAACTATCCACATCATCCATCCATCTAAGCCTAACTCCACCCAACTATCCACATCATCCATCCATCTAAGCCTAGCTCCACCTAACTATCCACATCATCCATCCATCTAAGCCTAGCTCCACCCAACTATCCACATCATCCATCCATCTAAGCCTAGCTCCACCCAACTATCCACATCATCCATCCATCTAAACCTAGCTTCACCCAACTATCCACATCATCCATCCATCTAAGCCTAACTCCACCCAACTATCCACATCATCCATCCATCTAAGCCTAACTCCACACAACTATCCACATCATCCATCCATCTAAGCCTAGCTCCACCCAACTATCCACATCATCCATCCATCTAAGCCTAGCTTCACCCAATTATCCACATCATCCATCCATCTAAGCCTAGCTTCACCCAATTATCCACATCATCCATCCATCTAAGTCTAGCTCCACCCAACTATCCACATCATCCATCCATCTAAGCCTAACTCCACGTAACTATCCAAATCATCCATTCACCTAAGCCTAGACGACTACCAACCTACAAAAAGACTAGTTTGATCTTTACGACTACCAACGTACAAATAGACTAAATTGATCTTTACGACTACCAATAGACTAGTTTGATGGTTACGACTACCATTCTACCAATAGACTAGCTTGATCTTTACGACTACCAATAGACTAGCTTGATCTTTACGACTACCAATAGACTAGCTTGATCTTTACGACTACCAATAGACTAGCTTGATCTTTACGACTACAAATAGACTAGCTTGATCTTTACGACTACCAATAGACTAGCTTGATCTTTACGACTACAAATAGACTAGCTTGATCTTTACGACTACAAATAGACTAGCTTGATCTTTACGACTACCAACCTACAAAGTGTGTCCTGCTCCCACTATAAAATGTTCTCAAAAGTAATTTCTCGTTTGGAGAAATAGTTCATGAGATATATTTTCAGGTTTAATGTATGTCCATATTCGAATCAATCTTTGTAAACAGAGACACTCTATCGGGCGTGTCAATATATGCGCACTTCCTTTCACAGCCATAGAAAGAGTAGGACGCGTGTGACCTGTTTGCGCACCAACTTGCCCGGATGTTGGAACTGAACGTTTTCCTGGCCTCAGGGGCGTACTCGGGTTCGGCGGATTGATCTCACAAGGTTAATGAGCGACTATTTTTATCTGGTTTGAGCTTGGACATTGTCAATTATCGGTATGTTATAAGAGCCACTCAAGCCTTTCGTCTATACATTAAATATTCGAATACAATTGACACCGTTAGTTCCAATGAGCAAATATTTTAAACAGTTCTGTTGAGATTGAAACGAATATGCGTCTGTCTTTATTCTTTATTCACATTGTATTGCGATTTAACTATTGACTAAGTTTAATTTCTCCTGGGAAAAATGCAGAGATGATAACAATCAAATTGTGACTCGACTTCTGTCACAAATAATTGACTTATTGCTAGCCCATATGCACTGCTACCGTCTCTTCCAATCTCCACAACTTTCAGTGACTAGTTCCGGCTTTACGGACCCATATCATGTTCCACATGTTTACATGGACTAGCTACCCCTGTAGACTTAAATTTCGTGTTCTTTAAGCTAGAAATAAATTTGCCTAATCCACATCTATGTCTAGTCGACGTTAGCAACGTTGTAAGTTCATTGTAGAATCCATCTAAATCAGCGGTTCTCAACCTGTGGGTCGCGATCCCTTTATGGGGTCGAGCGACCCTTACACAGGGGTCGCCTAAGACCATCATAAAACACATATTTATGAAGAAGAAAAGAAAATAAATTTTAGAGTTGGGGGGTCACCACAGCATGATGAACTACATTAAGGGTTCACGTCATTATGAAGATTGAGAACCTCTGATCCGAATCATCCACCTAAATCATTAATCTAAATCATCCATTAAAATCACCCATCCATGTCATCGTTCTACTTCATCCATGTATATCATCCATCCATATCATACATCTAAATCATCCATCTAAACCATCCACCCAAAGACAAAATAACAAGTTTGATATTCCACACACATTAATTATGGACGTATTTCTTGGACACAATAAATAGGTTTTGCCTATCGCTTCAAAGGGACTGACGGGATGAATTGGACGCAGGATTTTGCCACATTTTTTGTAGGTCTGGAAAACAAAAATATCAGTTAAAATTTTTCAGCCATCCCTTCAAACCCCTTCCATGACAATATCGATACTATAACAATGCAGGTAATCGATAACTAAAATAGGACGTTATAACATTTTTACATGTAAAAAAAAATAAAAAAAATACGACACAAAAAAGCTACAATATTCAGAGAAGCGACAACAGCTGAAGGGAGAAACAAATAAAATTTGTTTTAAAATCATTCAGCAATGATTCTTGAAATAATGGGCGAAGTAAGGAATGGAATATAAACATTAGATTTGACACAATTTATAGTGCTCTAGCTTGGTATTAGGTAGCGACCTCAATTATTTAGGAACATGGCATCAGAGTATTGGAGACAGAGTATGGTCGACAGAGTACGGTAGACGGGTATGGTAGACGGGATATGGTAGACGGAGTACGGTAGACGGGGTATGGTAGACGGAGTATGGTAGACGGGGTATGGTAGACGGAGTATGGTAGACGGAGTATGGTAGACGGTGTATGGTAGACGGGGTATGGTAGACGGGGTATGGTAGACGGTATGGTAGACGGGGTATGGTAGACGGGGTATGGTAGACGGGGTATGGTAGACGGGTATGGTAGACGGGGTATGGTAGACGGTGTATGGTAGACGGTGTATGGTACACAGGGTATGGTAGACAGGGTATAGTAGACGGGGTATGGTAGACGGGGTATGGTAGACGGTGTATGGTAGACGGGGTATGGTAGACGGGGTATGGTAGACGGTGTATGGTAGACGTGGTATGGTAGACGGGGTATGGTAGTCGGAGTATGGTAAACGGATTAGTGTAGATTAAATCTAGGAGGAGCATTTAAAAATAATTATGGGCAACAGATAATGAGAGACACAGTCTGAGGGTTGAATTCGAGAAGTCAAAATGTACAATCCTTTGTCATTGTCGACATCGTCATTTTTTTTAAAAATCCCCAATAGGCAACTCACAAAACGGAGTTTGTATTGTATTCAAGAGTCTGGAAATCTTTTGTTTTTAACCCCATAAATAAAATATGTATTTAAGTTCCTCAAAACATGAAGAGATCGAACATAATAAACATAATTTGAAATACTCTTGTCATTCACTTGTTTACCTGTTAAACACCCCCCTAGTCGTTACAAAGTCCAATCAATAACCGCAGTTCGATCATACTTAATATCGAGCAACAGTCAATGCTATAAACAGCTGAAGTCAGCGAGACGTGTCAAGTAGCAGTGAGAAGTCCTATTTTAAGGTGTTTCCCCCATTTCTGGGTGGATCTTGACAGATGTGACGACCGATCTTTACAGATGTGACGACCGATCTTGACAGACGTGACGACCGATCTTGACAGATGTAACGACCTATCTTGACAGACTGACGACCGATCTTGACAGATATGACGACCGATCTTGACAGATTTGACGACCGATCTTATCAGACGTGACGACCGATCTTGAGAGATGTGACGACCGATCTTGACAGACGTGACGACCAATCAGATGTGACGACCGATCTTGACAGACGTGACGACCGATCAGATGTGACGACCGATCTGGACAGACGTGACGAGATCTTGACAGACGTGACGACCGATCAGATGTGACGACAGATCTTGACAGACGTGACGAATGATCTTTACAGATGTAACGACCGATCTTGACAGATGTGACCACCGATCTTGTCAGATTTGACGACCGTTCTTGACAGATGTGACGACCGATCTTGTCAGATGTGGCGACCGATCTTGTCAGATGTGACGACCGATCTTGACAGATGTGACGACCGATCTTGACAGACGTGACGACCGATCTTGACAGATGTGACGACCGAACTTGACAGATGTGACGACCGATGACAGATGTGACGACCGATCTTGACAGATTGACGACTGATCTTGTTAGATGTGACGACCGATCTTGACAGACGTGACGACCGATCTTGACAGACGTAACGACCGATCTTGACAGATGTGACGACTGATCTTGACAGACGTAAACATTGGTGAAGATCTGGGTCAACAGATCTGGGTCGAACAAACGGACGTTAAACATGGTTACAGATCTGGGTCAAGAGATCTTGGTGAAAAAACGGACGTTAAACATGGGTACAGATCTGGGTCAGGAGATCTGGGTCAAGCAAACGGACGTTAAACATGGTTACAGTTCTGGGTCAACAGATCTCGGTCAACAGATCTGGGTCAACAGTTGGTTAAACAAACGAACGTTTAACACGGGCACAGAACTGGGTCAAACAAACGGACGTTAAACCAGATCTATTAGTTTAACTGTTGCTCTTAAACGATGGGAACAAATTTGTGACGTGGGGAATTAAAGTCGAATATTTCTCTGTCACTAAATGTAGGATTTGAATTTCAAACTAAATTTTTGACATATCGTCTTAGCCCTGGGGTAGCTTATGTTAATGCCCCCACCCCTGGTGTGAGTCGTCCCTGCGCCCACCCCCACCCATTATCTATGCCAGTGTGTTTCATTTTATTTTCCTACTTAACATAAAGTTGTGTTTAGAATTACGAAAAATCTTTCGGTAGCGTAGCCGGGGGGGGGGGGGGGTAAAGTAAAAGAATTTTGGACATTTTGGGGCCTTCCCAAAAATCAAATTGTGTACATTTTGGGGCCTTCCCAAGTATCAAACATTTATTTTTGTTTACTTGTGAATGTAATTAATAAAAAAAAAAACTCTATTCATTTAAGCGAATATTTGAGATAGATCGCTCCTTTTACAGTTCCTTTAAGCGTCTCACATAAGATAAGCAGGCCAAATTAAACGTCTAACATAAGATAAGCAGGCCAAATTAAACGTCTCACATAAGATAAGCAGGCCAAATTAAACGTCTCACATAAGATAATCAGGCCAAATTAAGCGTAGCGTACACTAATTAATTCAATTTATCTGTAGAATCTCCCACTTTTGTGTAAAAAATTAGATAGTTCAGTTTCATTTTATTAGATTGATTTTGAAACACCACATGAATTAAATCAAGTAGTTAGAAATGATCTAAACAATTCGAGAACTAAAACTGAGTCTGAATCTGAGCAAAATGAGAATTAGCAAACTGATAGACTCACAAAAGTGGGTATTATGCCCACACTGGGGCGTGTGAATTGGGGCGAAGTGGGTCAGTGGGAATTATGCCCACACTGGGGGGTGTGAATTGGGGCGAAGTGGGTCGGTTCCTTCGGGTCGGCATATTCGTTCATGTACGTAGATGTTTTCGTGGCAGATGGGCGGCGAAATTCTTTGTCCACCCCGACTGACGCTGACCTTAGCTACGCCCCTGATTCGACTTAAACCCTTAACTCCAGCGAGAAGACGGTTTCTCCAGTCCCCAAAGGATATTAATGGTATGGTGTAGTGACGTCATCCCGTTAATGCTGGCAGGAGACGCTATGAGACGGCTGCAAGCAGTGTCAACCCTCCGAGCTTATATCGGAGCGCAGACTTTGTATTGTCTAGGCTCCAGACTTCAGATAGTTAATCACAGGTAACCGCTGAACAGACCCACATCCGGTTTGTTTTGTGGTTTAATATCGGCTCGCTGTGATGATATCACATGTTATACACCGCTGTGTGGTAAGCATACCTTGCTAGAAGGTAACCCCGCTCCTATTTTCTCCGAGATATTTCCTTAGTGTTATGTATTTTCATCACATATTTGCATTTAACCATATCAACGCATCGCCTCTGCAGTCCCCCCACCCCCGGACACACTCCCCCCCCCCACCGTTTATTAAAGGATAAACAATGTTATTCTTACATTGGATGTTTATGTACAAGCTTATGTCTCCTTTATGTAAAAGTTTATGTCTCCTCCAATGCGTTGTATGAGATGGAACTGTTGATCTAATCCAGGCCTACAGGAATTTGATTTACAAAATTTATAAGATTTTGATTTATATCAAGTTTTGTAAATTAATGTAAATAAATAGATTCGTTTCATTCTAATAAGTTATTGGTGGTAGACTTCTGCTCAACTACATATAAGTCCATAAACTTGAAACTACCTTCTTATAAGGCTACCAGTCTATGAGTCTCCATTCCTTTGTGGTTGATTTGAATCTAGCATTAAAAGCCATAGACTCAAGCAGATGATGATTCATACGAGTGTCATTCACCAATTAGAGTCTTTTCACCACACTCATTCGAGAGTCATCCATCAATATTAGTCATTTCACCACATTCATTCGAGAGTCATCCATCAATATTAGTCATTTCACCACATTCATTCGAGAGTCATCCATCAATATTAGTCATTTCACCACACTCATTCGAGAGTCATCCATCAATATTAGTCATTTCACCACATTCATTCGAGAGTCATCCATCAATATTAGTCATTTCACCACACTCATTCGAGAGTCATCCATCAATATTAGTCATTTCACCACATTCATTCGAGAGTCATCCATCAATATTAGTCATTTCACCACACTCATTCGAGAGTCATTCATCAATATTAGTCATTTCACCACATTCGCTTTTTTGAGGTATAATTAACTTGTATGTTTCTAGACCAACTTGTGCGTCTTATCGGCACTTTACAACTCTCTTCATCAATAAATCTGACTGGCTTTCACAAACGTTTGCCTCATGCCTTTAGTTTATGTTTTTAAAAAAGTCTACTAATCGTAACATCACATAGATCCAACTAACTTTAAGTGGGTAAAGGATAATCTAGAGTTTACTGTGTTTAAGCGGTGTCAAGAGAAATATGTCAACGACAAAATGAAATAAGTTGTCCAAGGACCACACAAAAGTTGGGAATATTGGCAGACAGCATAGAGAAAGGTAAGACATAAGAAAGAAAAATAGAGCATTAGTTCAAAAGAAGCTGGCTTAAAATTCAACAACTAAGAAGAATGAAGAAAAAAATGACTATACCTGAAATGTCATAGCGCCATTGTTACCGGAAATGATATTGCTGATTTAAAAACAGAGTGTTAAACAAGCAAGTAAGCAAACAGCCCCTCCCCCCCCAACCACACAACCCCCTCCCCACACTTTTCAAAAAAAAAAATTAAATCGGTTTTTGTTATCCCTACCACAACTTACTCGTCTCTATAATGCTAAACCACATTGTTTCGTCTCCCCAATTCTAAATCACAATGCTAAACCCTGTCATCTATTCGCTCAATGCTTTGCCACTTTACCTCTCTTCTCAGGGTTAAACTCCTTTCCCTCTCTAGACAGTACGTACGTGCTCTTCACAACGCTTAAATACAACGCTTAAATACAACGCTAAACCACGTTTCCTATCGTCTATGCTAAACAAGCTTTCTTGTATCCACAATCTTAACCCATGTTCCCTGTCTCCGCAATGTTAACCTATGTTCCCTGTCTCCACAATGTTAACCCATGTTCCCTGTCTCCACAATGTTAACCCATGTTCCCTGTCTCTACAATATTAACCCATGTTCCCTGTCTCAAAAATATTAACCCATGTTCCCTCTCTCCACAATGTTAACCGATGTTCCCTGTCTCCACAAAGTTAACCCATGTTCCCTGTCTCCCCAATGTTAAACCATGTTCCCTCTCTCCACAATGTTAACCTATGTTCCCTGTCTCCACAATGTTAACCCATTTTCCCTATCTCCACAATGTTAACCCATGTTCCCTATCTCTACAATGTTAACCAATGTTCCCTATCTGTACAATGTTAACCCATCCCTCTCTCTACAATGTTAACCCATGTTCCCTCTCTCTACAATGTTAACCCATGTTCCTTCTCTCTACAATGTTAACCCATGTTCCCTATCTCTACAATGTTAACCCATGTTCCATCTCTCTACAATATTAACCCATGTTCCCTCTCTCTACAATGTTAACCCATGTTCCCTCTCTCCACAATGTTAACCAATGTTCCCTGTCTCAACAATGTTAACCCATGTTTCCTATCTCTACAATGTTAACCCATGTTCCCTCTCTCTACAATGTTAACCCATGTTGCATGTCTCCACAATGTTAACCGATTTTCCCTGTCTCCACAAAGTTAACCCATGTTCGATGTCTCCACAATGTTAAACCATGTTCCCTGTCTCTAAATGTTAAACCCTTTCTTTCAAAACCTCAATCTGTTTTCTCCCGTGTATGTTTATTTGCGCCACCGCATGTAATTATATTTCCCACATTGCCCCTTCTAATTGTTTATGTTGATCCAAGCTTGGAATTTGCTTTTGTTTACTTATAGTCGGTGATTTCTTCGGCACTTCACGGCCTTCGTTTATGTACTCTCTCGTGGTCCAGTGATGTCTTCGGCACTTCACCGCCTTCGTTTATGTACTCTCTCGTGGTCCAGGGATGTCTTCGGCACTTCACCGCCTTCGTTTATGTACTCTCTCGTGGTCCAGGGATGTCTTCGGCACTTCACCGCCTTCGATTATGTACTCTCTCGTGGTCCAGGGATGTCTTCGGCACTTCATCGCCTTCGTTTATGTACTCTCTCGTGGTCTAGGGATGTCTTCGGCACTTCACCGCCTTTGTTTATGTACTCTCTCGTGGTCTAGGGATGTCTTCGGCACTTCACCGCCTTCGTTTATGTACTCTCTTGTGGTCTAGGCATTTCTTCGGCACATAATCGCCTTCGTTTATGTACTTTCTCATGGTCGGTGATTTCTAAGGCACTTCACCGCCTTCGTTACCGTTCTGTCTTTTTTTCAAGGATTTCTTCAGCACATTGATGACTTTATTTCTGTACTCTCTCGTGGTCCGGGATTTCTTCGGCACTTTTCCGCCTTCGATTCTGTGTTCTCTTATGGTTATGGATTTCTTCAAAACTTTTCAGCCTTCGTTTCTGTACTCTCTTAAGGTCGGTCATTTCTTCGGCACTTCGTCACTTTTGTTATGGACTCTCTTTTATTTCAAGATTTCTAAGGTGCTTTGTCGCATTCATTTTTGTACTCTCTTTGGGTCTGGGGATATCTTCGGCACTTTTCCGCTTTCATTTTGTACTCTCTTATGTTCGATGATTTCTTAGACACTTTACCGCCTTCGTTTCTGTACTTTCTTTTATTCCGAGATTTTAACGGTACTTTGCCGCTATTGTTTCTGTACTCTTTTTTTGCTCGGAATTTCTTCGGCACTTCGCCGCTTTCATTTCTGTACTTTTGATATAGTCGGAGATATTTCTTAGGCATTTCGCGCCTTTCTTCCTGCACTCTCAAACCAACTTATTAGATGATCTTTCATGACCAGGTTCTGTCCTTTGCTTTCTTCACTCAGCGTATTCTTGTGTCAAAGCAAAAATTTATTTTTTTAAAATTAAAACCAGTACAGATTTTTTACATCTTTCTTTTTTTTTTAGATCTGACCTGAATTAAATCAATAATGCTAGAAATCTTACAAGTGATTGATGCGTAACTAAATATAGGCTAAATAAAACTGCAAACCGCTCAAAATGATGTACTTACTGTGAGTTTTGTGTAAACATTTGTCTCAACCATGTGCATACCATTAGAAATGACCATGACACTTTCTATGTACAATGAAGCTTCCATTTCACATTCTGACTTGCTGATGATACTGAGTAAAAAATACTTGTGTGTGTGGATCATGTCTAAGTCCAAGCACAGAATTCAATAATATTCATGGAATTGTTGAACTCGTTTAATAAGTGAAGTAATCGTCGTCACTGAATGAAGGTTAGGTTGGTTTCGTCATGATGATGATATAGCTGTGTTGTCCGAGGTTCTGCGCCGTCCGAGGTTCTGCGCCGTCCGAGGTTCTGTGTTGTCCGAGGTTCTGTGTTGTCCGAGGTTCTGTGTTGTCCGAGGTTCTGTGTTGTCCGAGGTTCTGTGTTGTCCGAGGTTCTGTGTTGTCCGAGGTTCTGCGCCGTCCGAGGTTCTGTGTTGTCCGAGGTTCTGTGTTGTCCGAGGTTCTGCGTTGTCCGAGGTTCTGCGTTGTCCGAGGTTCTGCGTTGTCCGAGGTTCTGCGTTGTCCGAGGTTCTGCGTTGTCCGAGGTTCTGCGTTGTCCGAGGTTCTGTGTTGTCCGAGGTTCTGCGCTGTCCGACGAGGTTCTGCGTTGTCCGAGGTTCTGCGTTGTCCGAGGTTCTGTGTTGTCCGAGGTTCTGCGCCGTCCGAGGTTCTGCGTTGTCCGAGGTTCTGCGCCGTCCGAGGTTCTGTGTTGTCCGAGGTTCTGTGTTGTCCGAGGTTCTGCGCCGTCCGAGGTTCTGTGTTTTCCGAGGTTCTGCGTTGTCCGAGGTTCTGCGTTGGCAGTGATTCTGTGTTTTCCGGAATTCAGTGTTGTCCTGGAATATATGTTGTAATTGGTAAGTTGAGTTACACAGAAAACACAATTTTCTCGTAACAAATGAATCATAACATACTATGGTATAAATACAGGAATTAAACTTACCATACCATGGTATAAATACTGTCATTACACATGTGTGCACTAATTAAAGAAAATACTCTGATACAGGGGATTTTTGAAAACTTAGATGTGAGCGACACAGGCAGACATAAAAGGAAGCAGAAATCAATATGTAAAGAGAGGCAGACAGACATACATAAGAAGAAGCAGGGAGACATACATCTGAAATGAGAAGCAGATTTACAGACAGGTTTACGTGCTGTCATCACTTTGGAGAAATTAATCTCTTATTTTAAGGGTATGGCTCGCTCTAAAACAGTACATAGCAAAAGACGATACCATATGAGAAGCGCAATAGTGAAGAATACGACACTCAAACCAGGGCTTAGTACACTTAACAAGTTTTATTAAGTTAATAATAAGATACAAAGTAAAAAGTAATGAAAATAAAATCTTTGACTTACAGAGGTACTGTTTTACCTGTATTGGTGCAACGTTGAATAAGAACACAAATTGCAAAAAGGTACGATGACAAATAGGAATCCACACATATACAGTAAAAATAGCTCTAGCAAGAATAACACAATCTGAAGTAATTCTCGTCTGTCGTCCGGTAAAGTAGAAATATCTCGTGATAAAATACTCATCCCAAAAATATATCTTGTCCCGTTTTTATAGTCTGTTCTACTGTAGTCTGTTCTACTGTAGTCTGTTCTACTGTAGTCTGTTCTACTGTAGTCTGTTCTACTGTAGTCTGTTCTACTGTAGTCTGTTCTACTGATGTATCTAGAACCGCCTTATTCTACAGAATTCTGAAGGGTACAGACTATTAATTAACAAGGACAAGAGACTATTTTTAGCTAGCCACACCTTAAATGCGGTTCCAAGCTTGCTTGGTGTCTGCTAGAGTTCATGCCGTAAACACGTTGTCTGCATCACAACAGAAATAAAGAGAAGCAGGCAGACATTCATAAAGAGAATCAGACAGACATATATACAGAGAAACAGACAGACAGACAAGAAGTCAACTTAACTGTAACCGCGTCAACATTTATCAACCAATATTTCCTCGGGCGGGGTGGGGGGGGGTTGGGGGTGGAGCTGGCAATCAATGGGGAATCTTGATTTTCCACACAAATCACCCTAAAAGCTCACCATCACCTTTACCCAACATCTCCACACCTGATGACAGCGACAGTCACGCCACGCACAGACACCCTTGTACTGCGTCATGGGTTCCATCAGATGCTGGGTTTGTAAGCAGCTGTTGGGCCTGTGTCCAGCGCTGTGACTCATGTTTATGCCGAAGCGTCCATTACGACGCCTACGGTGACAAAGTATTTTCACGTCGACCCTCTAAACCCAATGTTGTTGTTTTTTTAAAACTTTATATGGAGACAGTGGCGTAGCTAGGGTGGGTGCTGTCCAAGGCACACACAAATTGTTCGACCTCCCTTCCACGGAAAAAAAAATTCAGTTTTTCCTAAAATGCCACCCTACACATACAGAAAAATTGCAGTGCCGCAAGGGTTGGAGCACACCATCGGCACCCCCTCTACTCTAATGTATGGAGATGTGGCATCTCGGGCAAACTATATAGTTTTTTTTTTTCGTGGCGGTTTAATGCAAAATCTTGACCCGACCAGGGGTGGAACAAAGACCAACTACGCCACTGCCTAAGCACCCCCCTTCCGGACGCCCTTATACACTCGCACACTCGGTGGAGTGAAAATTAACTTTGAAATTCTGAAATGGTTCTTCTTTATGAATACTAACAGTGACAAATGGACAATTTATTATTTAAAACCTCGCCCCTCTATTCATTCGTTCTTCCCCTTGGAACACAAATATAAATTTTAGAAGTGATCTAGAGGTGTCACCAGCACGGGTGTTGAGTAGAAATGTGTGAGAGTTAGGTAAGAGAGAGAGAGAAAGAGATTAAGAGAGAGAGACAAAGAGACAGATAGAGGCAGAAAGAGAGATAGACAGGGAGAAAGAGAGACAGAGTTAGACAGAGAGTGACAAAGCCAGAGAGTGACAGAGAGCTACAGAGAGACACATAGGGAGAGAACGACAGAGAGCATACAAAGTGAGAGAGACAGACAGACGGAGAGACAGAGAGAAGCAGAGAGATGGTGGGAGACAGAGAGAGAGAGGGGGCAGAGAAGGACACAGATAGAGACAGAGGGAGAGAACGACAGAGAGACAGACATGGAAAAGGAGACAGACAGAGAGAGAAACAGAGAGAGACAGAGAAAGAAACTGATAGAGAAACTGAGAGAGGGGGAAAGAAACAGAGAGGGATGGAGGGACAGAGAGAGAGAAAGAGAGAGAAACAGAAGGAGACATAGAGAGAGACAGGGAGAGGGACAGAGAGACAGAGGGAGACAGAGAGAGAGAGAGAGAGAGAGAAAGAGAGAGTGACGGGGAGAAAGATAGATAGAGAGAAAGGGAGATAGAGAGAGATAGAGTTAATTTTGTTTTTTGCTACATCTTAGGGCTGCATATCCATCTTCATCTTTTCCCTTATTTTTGTCTTGGCATGTCCATTCCAGTAACACCAAAAAAAGTATATCAGTACATCAGTTTAGACGAAGGATTCTCAAACTCACACACGTGGCCGTAAGTGTTACCCAAGCAGCAGTGACAAAATATGGAACCAGATATTTATAATCAAAAGCAAACTTAAACCTTCTGTTGAAATATCAACATGTTGATCATGTTTAAATTGTTCTTCATTTCTTCATTGTCTCCTGTTTTTTCCACTTTAACGTTAAGATTAGACCAGTGTTCATAGGATCGCGCTCAAATTGTTTTTCAAACGACAGCGGACCCTCAAACCATGTCTCGTGGGAAGAGAACCGACAAATTTTTTATAAAGAGTTTTAGAATCATCATTGAATAATTCAAGTGAATTTTATGTTATTTGTGGTAGACATTATATAGTTAGTAGAGAGAATATAGGATAAGAGAGAGTTTATAGGTAGAAGATAGCATATAGGCAGAAGAGAATATATAGGTAGTAGAAATTGTATAGCTAGTAGAAAGTATTTAGGTAGTAGAGAGTATATGGGTAGTATGGGGCAGTGACGTAGCTAGGGAGCAGTGACGTAACTAGGGAGCAGTGACGTAACTAGGGAGTAGTGACGTAGTTAGGGAGAAGGGAAGTAGCTAGGGTTGGTGTCAATCGGTGCGGTAAAATCATGGTGTCACCCCTCTCCAACCCCCACCCCGAGTTCCACAACGGATTTTTTCTTGTTAAAATAAGTCCACTGAGTCCACATTATAAAAATGACTGGAAGAAAAAACTTAATTGAAGGTAAAGGGCTTAATGTATTTAAGAGTTATATATTATAGTTTTTTTATTTTTTGCTTTCAATTTACTTTATTTATTTATTTCTAATGTTCCTTTTCTTGCTTCAAAGCTGCAAACCTGTCAATCACTTAATAAAAATCAATAACCTACACCGTATCACGTCCATTGATAGTAGAGCCAGATCAGAAAGCCTTGAATATCCAATTGTGGATTGTAAATAGTTCTTGATAAACCTTAGTTTTGGAAAGCTCCGCTCGCGCGAAGCCACATGAACACAGATCGTAAGAAACAATGGAAGGCTTAGCGAGAGTGTTGGAAGAGAGTCTAGGAAGTCCCATTCAGCTATGCATTTCAAAACAATCAGATACTGACTGGTCCATGACTTTTTGACATGTATCATCAGCTGCCTTTAGGTGTCTTCTAAGCCTCGGTATTTCTTTTTAAAGTTCATCCTCTGATAACTTATCATAGAAAGAGGTTAATTTGAGAATGTAAACCAGTAAGTCTTCATCACTTGATGATAGAAGACTCTTAGATTGATAGGCCACAAACATATCTGCTACTTCCTTGATCGCCGATGATCTGATCTGGAGTTCAGACTGAAAGCGATCAATACACTCCAGCATCTACCTACTGTTTTCTTGTCGCAGAGAGAGTCCAGCGTCTATCAATTGTTCTCCTGAAATTCGCTTCTTAAACCTTAATCTTCTCTCTACCGAAATTCCATTTTGGTCTAAATTTAAAATTGCCTTAACAATAACATCTTCCATCAAGCAGCAGCGCTTATCGTGAAAAAAAAATCTTAAGTCCTCTAGGTTGGTCACCACTTTGTAAGAGTAAAGCCTTTAGCCTGCAGATACTGCTATGGAAGATTAACGTCCCCAAGAAGATCATCCCAAAGGTAAAAGTAGCAGATAAACGTTAAATCCCAGACAACATGTAAAAGACCTTGTGCTGTAAATGGTGTATCCAAACTTTCAAGAGCAGCTCTAACTACAATCGCTGCCACACAGTGACCAAACTCAACATTCATTGTTTAAACAGCAGCACGATGAACACTCCAACATGTTAGTTGACAGTCTTTGCATCGACATTTCAGTGTGTTCAATTAGAGCATCCCATCTTTGAGTGGATGCAGCAAAGAAGGAAAATATTATCTCAAGAGTACCGAAAAATGCAATACCTAAAGGATTTGTGGCAAAAAGAGTGTCACTTAAAGTTACCGAACTTGTCAGCCGGCATTGAATGATGCTCAGAAAGGTGTATTTTGGACCTAATTATAGGGTCATCTCAGTTCTCAGGAATCAACCTTGAAATTTTAATAAAGAATGTATCAGGATTGGATACATGTGTGAACAATGTACGTGTGAACGGTTAGCCTTTTATGAAATTTGGGTAGGAAATAAAATCAAGTTGGTGTCACGCCCGAAGATGGTGTCACCCTGTGCGGTCCACACACCCCAAGATGGTGTCACCCTGTGTGGTCCACACACCTCAAGATGGTGTCACCTTTATGCGGTCCACACACCTCAAGATGGTGTCACCCTGTGTGGTCCACACACCTCAAGATGGTGTCACCCTGTGCGGTCCACACACCTCAAGATGGTGTCCCCCTGTGCGGTCCACACACCTCAAGATGGTGTCACCTTTATGCGGTCCACACACTTCAATATGGTGTCACCCTGTGCGGTCCACACACTTCAAGATGGTGTCACCTTTATGCGGTCCACAAACCTCAATATTGTGGCACCCTGTGTGGTCCACACATCTCAAGATGGTGTCACCATGTGTGGTCCACACACCTCAAGATGGTGTCACCTTTATGCGGTCCACAAACCTCAAGATGATGTCACCTTTATGCGGTCCACAAACCTCAAGATAGTGTCACCCTGTGTGGTCCACACACCTCAAGATGGTGTCACCCTGTGTGGCCCACACACCCCGCACTCCCCTATATAGCCACTTGTAGAGAGTATAGAAAAACTTATTTATACGAAGAATGGTTCATAAGTAGTTCTTTTGGATAACTGATTCATTAGCTTCCAGTATGTCATTACTGACTATTAACTGATTCATTAGCTACCAATAGATCATCATTCGTCATCATCATAATCATCATGTGCCTTAGTCATTGGACCCTTGGGGCGCCACTGATGACATGAAAGCTACCCTTATCCATTCCTCTATTTCTTCTTCACTTTTCACAGCATCGCCTAGCTTTAGTCCCGTACACTCTTTGATGTTCTCTTGCCATCTTTTTCTCTGTCTTTCTCTTCTCCTCCCTCCTCTTGTGGTGCCCTGCATGATTTCTGTGCCAAGCCCTTGTTTTCTTGTCACGTGGCCATAGCATTCCAGTTTGCGCTTTTTTACAACCACCAAGAGGTCATCATACTGCCCAATAGCTTGACGAATCCTTTCTTTCACTTGTTCAATAGAGATATGGTCTCTATATCAGATGCCAAGATTGCTTCTAAAACATCTCATCTCCATCGCCTTTATTTTTCTTTGGAGTTCTGCTGTCAAAGTCCAGGACTCATATGCATACAAGAAAATGGAGAGGACTAATGAGGATATGCCTGATTTTGGTGCTGGATCTTTCCATATTTTATGATACCTCACATCACCAATGCTGACTGTGAAATAATTCATTAGCTACCAAAATATCATTATTATTGACTGTGAACTAATTCATTAGCTACCAAAATATCATCATTACTGACTGTAAATTGATTCATTAGCTACCAAAATATCATCATTGCTGACTGTGAACTGATTTTTTAGCTACCAAAATATAATCATTACTGACTGTGAACTAATTCATTAGCTACCAAAATATCATCATTACTGACTGTGAACTAAATCATTAGCTACCAAAATATCATCATTACTGACTGTGTAATAATTCATTAGCTACCAAAATATCATCATTACTGACTGTGAAATAATTCATTAGCTACCAAAATATCATCATTACTGACTGTGAACTAATTCATTAGCTACCAAAATATCATCATTACTGACTGTGAAATAATTCATTAGCTACCAAAATGTCATCATTACTGCCTGTGAACTGATTCATTAGCTACCAAAATATCATCATTACTGAATGTAAACTAATTCATTAGCTACCAAAATATCATCATTACTGAATGTGAACTAATTCATTAGCTACCAAAATATCATTATTACTGACTGTGAACTAATTCATTAGCTACTAAAATATCATCATTACTGACTGTAAATTGATTCATTAGCTACCAAAATGTCATCATTACTGAATGTGAACTGATTCATCAGCTACCAAAATGTCATCATTACAGACTGTGAATTAGTTCATTAGCTACCAAAATATCATCATTTACTGACTGTAAACTGATTCCTTACCTACAAAAATATCATCATTTACTGACTGCGAACCGATTCCTTAGCTACCAAAATATCATCATTTACTGACTGTGAACCGATTCCTTAGCTAACAAAATATCATCATTACTGAATGTTAACTGATTCATTACCTACTAAAATATCGTCAATACTGATTGTTATCTGTCTTTAATATTTGTAAACCAAAATGAATGTATTATTTTATGTTATCCTCGATTTTGCTTTGTTTCTGTTTACGATTGTAACACGTTTTCTGACAGTAATATTTTAATATATCTATATCAATGGACAGAGAATGTCCGTAACACTGTTACATGTGCTAAACATAACCTCTGAGATCTAATACCCTCGTCATTGCAAACATGAGTGCAGGTTGAAAGAATCTCCCCAAAGACCCTCATTAGTTTCATTGAAAAGTTTCAAAGTACTTTTTCTACTTTGATGCTTTCTGCCGATGAAATCACCCGTTAGACACAATCTTCATAGGGACAGTTTGTCCAAAGAAGAAGGCGCCACAGGTGGTGCATGAGTACCCGCCATCACTCGATTGGCTCATGAATTTTTTACGAGAACCAATCAGACCTAGCTTCCGGCTGGCAGAGATCAGAAGGCAGGGTCCACTTCCTAATTTTGGTGACCATTTCCCTCCGCCAAAGCCGTGTTCAGCTGGAGACTTGTACGTGTGAACAACTCATGGGTCAAATACTGGGAAGAGTGGAAATAATACTTTCACGCCATTCTTATCCAATCATCTACCTCCTAAATACACTGGATACATTTGATTTAATTATAGGAAAGAATTTAATCAATATTATATAAGAAGTAGATTACGAAATAATTTCTGCACTTAACAAATCATACATTACCTCAAAGATGTTACGGCATGTCATTTTAAATAAAAATATATCTCATCTAAATAAATAGAAGTATAAGATTAAAACAAAAAGCAAGGGATGTGTATAAGAAAAAAAATGTGTTTTTGGAGTCAAAATTGTTAAAAGGTTACGTCATAGGTCATGTTGACCTAACCAAGCATTAAATGGCGGTGAGGAAAAAGAAGTTCACTAAATCAGGAGTTGTTTTTTTTATTTTATTGTGATGAATTCTTTTATCGCAAGGCCATTGTGCCTTTAATGTTTGTAGGGTTGAGGTGGGGAACCTGAATTGGTAGGGTTGAGTTGCGGAAAGTGAATTTTTCCTTGAACTATTGTGGAGTTTTCTATTGGACATCGCAAGCTTTGGGCGTGATCAATCTGGGGATTTTTTACTTTTAATAAAAGATATATTAAACACTCCATTGGGTAACGTCCCATTTTTTCTGTCATTTGATCGATCATGTAGAGGCAGCATTTGTGCACCAGGCATTTGGACTGCCGGCATTGGTGCAAAAGGCATTTGGACTGCCGGCATTTGTGCACCAGGCATTTGGACTGCCGGCATTGGTGCACCAGGCATTTGAACTGCTGGCATTTGTGCACCAGGCATTTGGACTGCGGGCATTTGTGCATCGGGCATTTGGACTGCCGGCATTTGTGCACCAGGCATTTGGACTGCGGGCATTTGTGCACCAGGCTTTTGGACTGCCGGCATTTGTGCACCAGCATTTGGACTGCCGGCATTTGTGCACCAGGCTTTTGGACTGCGGGTATTTGTGCACCGGGCATTTGGACTGCCGGCATTTGTGCACCAGGCATTTGAACTGCTGGCATTTGTGCACCAGGCATTTGGACTGACATTTGGACTGCCGGCATTTGTGCACCAGGCATTTGGACTGCCGGCATTTGTGCACCAGGCATTTGGACTGCGGGCATTTGTGCACCGGGCATTTGGACTGTCGGCATTTGTGCACCAGGCATTTGGACTGCCGGCATTTGTGCACCAGGCTTTTGGACTTCCAGCATTTGTGCACCAGGCATTTGGACTGCCGGCATTTGTGCACCGGGCATTTGGACTGCCGGCATTTGTTCACCAGGCATTTGGACTGCCGGCATTTGTGCATCGGCAATTCAGACTGCTGGCATTAGTGAACCGGCCATTCCGACTGATGACATTAGTGAACAGGCCATTCGGACTGCTGGCATTTGTGCACCGGGCATTTGGACTGCTGGCATTTGTGCACCAGGCATTTGAATTGCCGGCTTTTGGGGACCTCAATTATCCTTGCTTTGACAATAAATAACGGGTTTTATATTTTAATTCAGTGAGATGTCGTGAGATGTTGTGAGATGTCGTGAGATGTTGTCAAGGGAAATTTATTATACAAAATTACATTTTATTGAATTTAGCTTTATTTAAAAAAAACTATCCATCAACAAATAACAAACAAATATTTAAGAAATATCAGCTGTGGAAATCATTCATAAGTTAGAAACTCTAATTTTTTTTTATATTCCAGGATAACAATGCCGGTTGTTTCCATGTATTCGGGGTCATAAATGTATAGCAGACGTGAGTTATAAATGTTTGCCAACAGTTTTCCCACCCTCCTTATCGGAAGTGATGTAACGCGTCATACGGTTAGGTCAGCCAATGAGCGCATTAGGTGGACACAGCTGTTCATTTCCTGTGGTCAAGGCTACGAAATTATCAACTGCACATGCAATGGGCTCATGATGATTACACATGATGGTCGTCAGATAAAGGTCAGCTAGCGGTCAGTTATTGTGGAATTTCGTTTCGGAAAATATCAGGTTGGAGGTTTCTAGTGCAACCCCCCCCCCCGGCCATCTGTGACCTCTAATCCTTTAGGGGTGATGTGTCGCGACAAGGTCACAGCATTCCATACACTATTTTTAAAAGTCAGTTCCATAATTGAGCTCAACATTACCTGTACTCGTCTTTCGTTGGGGTTACAAACTGTTTTTTACTCGTTAAAAAATGTCAGTTTGGATTAGTCAAATTAAACAGGACCTCCAATATATTGAAAAAAAAGTAAGTTTATGTTAGTTAAATTAAATAGGAGCTCCAATATATTGATACAAAATCGTTTAAATAACTTAAACAAGAACATTCGAACCTAGAGCACGGGTTCGCAACCAATTTATTTGTAGACTTTGGTTTGATCTATAGATCTCTCTCAGAAGATTATCCATGGCTTTCTCGGAAGTTCTGTGAACTTTTGATTGATCTGTAGGTCTCTCTCAAAATTTCTGTCAAATTCAGTTTGATTCTTTGATCTCTGTTAGAAGTTTTGTCAACTTTGGTTTGATCCATAGATCTCTCTCAGATGGTCGGGGAACTTTGATTTGATCCATAAATCTCTCTCAGATGGTCAGGGAACTTTGATTTGATCCATAGATCTCTCTCAGACGGTCGGGGAACTTTGATTTGATCCATAGATCTCTCTCAGACGGTCGGGGAACTTTGATTTGATCCATAGATCTCTCTCAGACGGTCGGGGAACTTTGATTTGATCCATAGATCTCTCTCAGACGATCGGGGAACTTTGATTTGATCCATAGATCTCTCTCAGGTTTGTGAACTTAAACGTTCTTTGTTTTTGTTGTTAAAATGAACTATTTGTGCTGTCAATAAACTAAATCTTAAATGTTGTCTATTTTGGTCTAACGTCTTTTCAAAATAACTGATTTCCTAACAATTCATAAACGCTTCCAGAGGGCCTGCGTGCTGGGAAAAAGCATCAAAAATATATTCTAAAACTTTCCAAATTACTAGTTCATTCCTGATCCTCAGTGACGTCACCCAATCTACTAGAATATTACAAAAGTAAGCTACCAGGTATCACATACCAGGCATCACACATCAGGTATCACATATCACGCATCACATATCTGGTATCACCTATCTGGTATCACACATCAGGTATGACATATCAGGTATCTCATATCAGGTATCACATATTAGGTATGACATTTCAGGTATGACATATCTTTTATCTCATATCAGGTATAACATATCAGGCATCACATATCAGGTATGAAATATCAGGTATCACATATCAGGTATCCCATATCAGGTATCACATATCATCTATCACATATCAGGTATGACATATCAGGTATGACATATCAGGTATGACATATCAGGTATGACATATCAGGTATCACATATCAGGTATGACATATCAGGTATGACATATCATGGATGACATATCACGTATGACATATCTGGTATCACATATCAGGTATGACATATCTGGTATCACACATCAGGTATGACATATCAGATATGACATTTCAAGTATCACATATCAGGTATCACATATCAGGTATCACATATCAGGTATCACATATCAGGTATCACGTATCAGGTATCACATATCAGGTATCACATATCAGGTATCACATATCAGGTATCACATATCAGGTATCACGTATCAGGTACCCGCTTGCCGCGGTCCAGGGTAAAGTAAGAATACACTTTCCCCTATTTTGAAACCATTACATTTACGCTGCTGTATTGAATCGGTGGGATCATCTTATGGAATTTGCGGTCATAGTCCAAGTTACTTTTACCAGGTTCTTTTATCCGTATGACATTCTCTGTTAGAGGTCACTGAAGGTGTTAGAGGTCAGTTAATTTATTAGAGGTCATTGAATTTTTTAGAGGTCACTGAATCAGTCACTCATTTCATTCAAAAAATGTTTAAACAATTAACCCTAACAGTAATATGAACATGAAACGTCTCCAGCTCAGTGCCTTGAAACTAGTAAAATATAGCACACTTCCTACCACACCAGCATTTATGTGTCCCTACTTGTAGGGCCTAATATAGCACACTTCCTAACACACCAGCATTTATGTGTCCCTACTTGTAGGGCCTAATATATCACACTTCCTACCACACCAGCATTTATGTGTCCCTACTTGTAGGGCCTAATATAGAACACTTCCTACCACACCAGCATTTATGTGTCCCTACTTGTAGGGCCTAATATAGCACACTTCTTACCACACCAGCATTTATGTGTCCCTACTTGTAGGGCCTAATATAGAACACTTCCTACCACACCAGCATTTATGTGTCCCACACTTGTAGGGCCTAATATAGCACACTTCCTAACACACCAGCATTTATGTGTCCCACACTTGTAGGGCCTAATATAGCACACTTCCTAACACACCAGCATTTATGTGTCCCCACTTGTAGGGCCTAATTTAGCACACTTCCTAACACACCAGCATTTATGTGTCCCCACTTGTAGGGCCTAATATAGCACACTTCCTACCACACCAGCATTTATGTGTCCCCACTTGTAGGGCCTAATATAGCACACTTCCTACCACACCAGCATTTATGTGTCCCTACTTGTAGGGCCTAATATAGCACACTTCCTAACACACCAGCATTTATGTGTCCCTACTTGTAGGGCCTAATATAGCACACTTCCTAACACACCAGCATTTATGTGTCCCTACTTGTAGGGCCTAATATAGCACACTTCCTACCACACCAGCATTTATGTGTCCCTACTTGTAGGGCCTAATATAGCACACGTCCTACCACACCAGCATTTATGTGTCCCCACTTGTAGGGCCTAGTATAGCACACTTCCTAACACACCAGCATTTATGTGTCCCTACTTGTAGGGCCTAATATAGCACACTTCCTAACACACCAGCATTTATGTGTCCCTACTTGTAGGGCCTAATATAGCACACTTCTTACCACACCAGCATTTATGTGTCCCCACTTGTAGGGCCTAATATAGCACACGTCCTACCACACAAGCATTTATGTGTCCCCACTTGTAGGGCCTAATATAGCACACTTCTTACCACACCAGC
Organism: Lymnaea stagnalis; assembly: GCA_964033795.1. NCBI lineage: Eukaryota > Metazoa > Mollusca > Gastropoda > Lymnaeidae > Lymnaea > Lymnaea stagnalis. Next base: position 38,985 of record CAXITT010000433.1, read on the forward strand.
ATTTATGTGTCCCTACTTGTAGGGCCTAATATAGCACACTTCCTACCACACCAGCATTTATGTGTCCCTACTTGTAGGGCCTAATATAGCACACTTCCTAACACACCAGCATTTATGTGTCCCT
>CAXITT010000433.1:39771-73338 GCA_964033795.1 Lymnaea stagnalis
CACTTGTAGGGCATTATATAGCACCCTCTCCTACCACACCAGCCCTTCTGTCCCCCCACTTGTAGGGCATTATATAGCACCCTCTCCTACCACACCAGCCCTTCTGTCCCCCCACTTGTAGGGCATTATATAGCACCCTCTCCTACCACACCAGCCCTTCTGTCCCCCCACTTGTAGGGCATTATATAGCACCCTCTCCTACCACACCAGCACTTCTAGTCTCCCACTTGTAGGGCTTTCTATCCAGCCCTAGTAAATGCAATACCTACTCATCAAAAATAAACTCGAGCATGTGAAGATCGAATTATGTTGCAATGCTCACTTGAAACTGTACATCTCTCTTTCTATCCCTCTTTCTCTCTTTTTTTCTGACTCTCTCTCCCTCTCTCTCTTTCTCGCTGTTTCTATCTCTTCTCTCTCTCTGTCTCGCTTCTTTGCTTTATTTATTGGTGTTTGTATATCTCTCTAGATATCAATGTGATCTTGTGTGTTTTCTTCGCTTCCAATTTTATCTCGCTCACGTCAAACGCTGTGCAGTCTAAAGCCTCCGGGCCGTACCCCATCAAAGCCAAACACGTATCTGAGATAAATATTAACAAGTTACAGATAGGTCAGTTTCATTTTGAGCCTCGATTGCATGACCCCAGGGGTACAATATAATTATTCTTATAAGTAAAGAGAGTGTTTGTGACTTGATTGGTGTAGAGAGTGTTTGTTACTTGATGGGTCATGAGAGTGTTTATTACTTGACGGGTCAAGAGAATGTTTGTTACTTGATGGGTCAAGAGAGTGTTTGTTACTTGACGGGTCAAGAGAATGTTTGTTACTTGACGGGTCGAGAGAATGTTTGTTACTTGACGTGTCAAGAGAGTGTTTGTTACTTGACGGGTCAAGAGAGTGTTTGTTACTTGACGGGTCAAGAGAGTGTTTGTTGCTTGATGGGTCAAGAGAGTGTTTGTTACTTGATGGGTCAAGAGAGTGTTTGTTACTTTATTTGGTGTTGTGTACAGTTACCATTGTCCTGATATAGGCTAATCCAGGCCATGCGGGGGTTACATTTTGATTTAAAACACAAAAAGGTGCATTTCACTCCATTCTGTTAACCATAGTGCAATCCTATGTCACAATTTAGTTTCTAATCAAAGATGGAGCCTTCAGCAAAAACATGTTTGCTATCCATAGATGAACTCAAGAATACTGTTAAAGGTTAATTAAGTCTTATAGGTACGAACACATTAATCTCCTGCGACGCTTGTGTCTTAAAATTGTACGTTTTTATCATTCAAGTTTTTCAAATGCCTTGGGCATGGCTGGATTATTTAATCTGATATAATTTTTTTTTTTTAAAATTAAAAAATGATTTTATTAACAATAAATATTAATAAATAAGTGAAGATAATAAATCATTCTTATCCCACCAGTAGAAATTGGATATCATGTGAATTGACTAAATCGTTGTAAATAGAATGTGGAATCTTAGATTAAAATGTTGAATTATATATATAGATGTTGAATTATGCATTTAAATTTTGAATTATAGATTTACATTTTGAATTATAGATATAAATGTTGAATTTATTATTTAAATTTTGAATTATAGATTTATTTGTTGAATTATAGATTTATATGATTGTTGAATTATAGATTAAAATGTTGAATTTTAAATTGATATTTAAGCTTCAATGTTTCATTCAGCCATTTTAAACATCGGCAAAATAGAATTATCTTTTAAAATTTACATCTTGGTTCACATCATATCTTGGTTCACATCACATCTTGGTTCACATCACGTCTTGATTCAAATCACATCTTGGTTCACATCACATCTTGGTTCACATCACATCTTGGTTCACATCACATCTTGGTTCACATCACATTTTGGTTCACATCACATCTTGGTTCAAATCATGTATTGGTTCACATCACATCTTGGTTCACATCACATCTTGGTTCACATCACATTTTGGTTCACATCACATCTTGGTTCAAATCATGTATTGGTTCACATCACATCTTGGTCCACATCACATCTTGGTTCACATCACATCTTGGTTCACATCACATCTTGGTTCACATCACGTCTTGGTTCACATCACATCTTGGTTCACATCACATCTTGGTTCACATCACGTCTTGGTTCACATCACGTCTTGGTTCACATCACATCTTGGTTCACATCACGTCTTGGTTCACATCACGTCTTGGTTCACATCACATCTTGGTTCACATCACGTCTTGGTTCACATCACGTCTTGGTTCACATCACGTCTTGGTTCACATCACATCTTGGTTCACATCACGTCTTGGTTCACATCACATCTTGGTTCACATCACGTCTTGGTTCACATCACATCTTGGTTCACATCATGTCTTGGTTCACATCACACTTTGGTTCACATCATAATTTGGTTCACATCACACTTTGGTTCACATCACACCTTGGTTCACATCACACCTTGGTTCACATCACACGTTGGTTCACATCACATCTTGGTTCAAATCACACATTTTTTTATTTCATTTTCTAGCGGTTTGTTCAGATGTGCACGAGACCCGGGGCTTAACCTCCGAGCCTTATGTTCCAACAAACACTGCCAAAAGTTCATTTTAAGGCAAAGAAATTGATTTATAGAGACCACAATTTAACACCAGGCTAATAAAGCGCTGGCTTTTTTTTTTCTCTTCTTTCATTTTATTCTGAATGAGAGACTGGCGTCTTCTACAAGGCCATATCCAGAGCTGTACAACAAAAGAGTAGGGTCAGATGGGGTGGAGATGGTAGGATTACCATTTACTATCTTGATCTGCACATTGCTGTGGGTTATTGGAGAAGAATTATTTGCAAAGAGCGTTTGGCGTAACCAGTTTGTGGTCACGGGACCAAATGCATGTACACGTGTTTGATTTTGAGGTCGTTGGGCTAGGAGGTAGGGAGTAGCGAACATCACTGTTAGGGATAGCTTACGGTCAGAATCCTGTATGGAGGGTTCATGTATGGCAGGGATCATGTATGACACTGATTAGGGATCCTGCACCCATTCTATGTAAATGTCTCCCACAACGCAACGTTTCCTTTCGAAACCGGCTGGTGTTGTTAAATGATTTCAAATTTCAAATATGTTCACATATTGTCGAAAAGCCATAACACATAGATATATCTATTATTGGAAATACATCTTGTCACAGGTGTTCAGTAATATTAGTCTAATCTCAATTTAGGTTTTGATATACTTCAAATTGTTTCGGTAGGTAGGTTAACTTTTATTAATTGTTTTAATCATAGTTATTGCACTATGACCTACAAGAAAAAAGTTCTTTTTTTTTAATGCTCGATTTAAGAACCACTAAATTTAAATAGAGATGTATAGATAGACCATCATGATAGATGTATAGATAGACAGCACAACGATGTACTTATGTGTCATTACTGGTATAGATAAACAGCACAACGATGTACTTGTACAAGATTGTGTACATAAATGATGGCGCGCCGAGGGGTACAAAAAAAAAGAGAGAATTTTTAATAAGTTTGTTGAGGCAGTTTGTTGTAAATAAGTAATTGATTGGTTCAGTAAAGAGAAAAAAAAACATGAAAGGGGGTCGATTGATGTCAATGAGTCGTATTACTCTGATGCTGTCATTGTGTTGGAGTTGAAGCCGTGCAGGGAGTAATGAGGTAAACAGCGGTAAATAACGATTTGGATGGGGGGGGGACGGGTACAAGGGGGAGGGGGAAGGGGGGATTGGTTGAAGGACAGTGGGGTTTAATTAGAAAAAAAGGTTTGTGTTAATTATTCTTTTTATCATCTTGTGACGTAAGCTTGTTGTCAAACACGCTCACCGAGACAGAGGGACTTTCCATACTTAAATGGTGACTTAGTCATGTTACAATGACCAGGTTTGCATGGTAAATGACGACTTAGTCATGTTACAATGACCAGGTTTGCGTGTTTAAATGATGGCTTAGTCATGTTACAATGACCAGGTTTGCATGGTAAATGACGACTTAGTCATGTTACAATGACCAGGTTTGCATGCTTAAATGATGACTTAGTCATGTTACAATGACCAGGTTCGCATGCTTAAATGTTGACTTAGTCATGTTACAATGACCAGGTTCACAGACTATAATGGAGACATATTCATGTTCCAGTAGCGTGCCTATCGTGTTCCAATGTTCCAGACGTCTAGTTAACTTCTCTTCTAGAGAGTGTCTATAGTGATGTAATAAAACAACTCTCCACCCCCCCCCCCCCCCCCCAAAAAAAAAAAAAAAAATTACGCCCAAAACGCACTTGCCATTTTTGTTTAAAGAATCTCATTTAGCGCAGTTTTTGGACAATGCCCTTTCTTTTTCCCTTGAAAAACATAAACAACGGATTATAGGGTGGTTGGGGGTGAGGCTGAAAATGGGTCATGCTTCAGCGCGATAGATTGACGAAAAATGGGTCAATTATCCGCCGCGAGATTTTATCAGCCAGCCAGCCACGAACACAAGTAAAGTTAATATAAAAGAATGTAACAGGGCATCTCCTGCAGCTGTTATGCCTTGTTACAGCATATTGTCAGTGTTATTCTGCGGCACATTTTCATGGGGGTCCAAATGATATTTTTTCCTCTTAATGTGACAGCCGTATGATGCCTCAAATATCACTAAACACAGTTACCTTTTCCTATACAATTCAAACGACCTTTTACAATGGTTCATACCACAATGTAGTTGACTCATGTCTCAATGCAATCCCAAAAGGCCAATGACAGTTTAAACCCCACAATCGAATAGCAGTCTTGATAAGCCTATTTAATCCGTTTTGGGTGAGAAGCGATGACTCCTCACACCAGCAGGTAAAGCTCAGTAGACTTCCTAGTGTTGGGTGAGAAGCGATGACTCCTCACACCAGCAGGTAAGGCTCAGTAGACTTCCTAGTGTTGCGCTGTAGAATATGTCGATAATTTTTTTTGTCAGTGCCAAATTTTTGTAATAATTTAAGAATAAAAGTCTTAGGTTATTTTTTATAATGAATTATAAAGTGGTTATTTTGGCGTCATATTAATTGTGGCGCCTAGGTAATTCTATGTCTCTATTTACTATATGGTGGGACCTAGGTAATTCTATGTGTCAACTCCTATCGTCTTCTTGGATTGATTACATTCGTCAGTTCTTCCATACGTTGAAGAGTCGTACTATTCTCACTATCAATTAACAAACTCAACTCCTTTTCATAATAACTATAACTTTAATATCTAAGTAAATATAATAAACATCCTATCACTCCAAGGTTCCACTCAAGACTGCCGCAGGACTAAAACATACGTCACAACACAGCATAGACAATACGTCACGACTCAGCATAAAAATACGTCATAAATACAATGGCGGGAAGAGCGTTCACTAACTATAATAGACAAGCGCGGGAAAAGCGTTCAACAACTAATGAACATAATATTGAGTCGCAACAATTCCTAATGAACGCTCATACTCGACACTATGTCTCTATTTACTATATGGTGGCACCTAGGTAATTCTATGTCTCTATTTACTATATGGTGGCACCTAGGAAATTCTATGTCTCTATTTACTATATGGTGGCACCTAGGTAATTCTATGTCTCTATTTACTATATGGTGGCACCTAGGTAATTCTATGTCTCTATTTACCATATGGTGGCACCTAGGTAATTCTATGTCTCTATTTACTATATGGTGGCACCTAGGTAATTCTATGTCTCTATTTACTATATGGTGGCACCTAGGTAATTCTATGTCTCTATTTACTATATGGTGACACCTGGGTAATTCTATGTCTCTATTTACTATATGGTGGCGCCTAGGTAATTCTATGTCTCTATTTACTATATGGTGACACCTGGGTAATTCTATGTCTCTATTTACTATATGGTGACACCTGGGTAATTCTATGTCTCTATTTACTATATGGTGGTGCCTAGGTAATTCTATGTCTCTATTTACTACATGGTGACACCTAGGTAATTCTATGTCTCTATTTACTATATGGTGGCACCTAGGTAATTCTATGTCTCTATTTACTATATGGTGGCGCCTAGGTAATTCTATGTCTCTATTTACTATATGGTGGCACCTAGGTAATTCTATGTCTTTATTTACTATATGGTGACACCTGCGTAATTCTATGTCTCTATTTACTATATGGTGGCAACTAGGTAATTCTATGTCTCTATTTACTATATGGTGGCGCCTAGGTAATTCTATGTCTCTATTTACTATATGGTGGCACCTAGGTAATTCTATGTCTCTATTTACTATATGGTGGCGCCTATGTAATTCTATGTCTCTATTTACTATATGGTGGCACCTAGGTAATTCTATGTCTCTATGTAATATATGGGGACACCTAGGTAATTCTATGTCTCTATTTACTATATAGTGACACCTGGGTAATTCTATGTCTCTATTTACTATATGGTGGCACCTAGGTAATTCTATGTCTCTATTTACTATATGGTGACACCTGGGTAATTCTATGTCTCTATTTACTATATGGTGGCACCTAGGTAATTCTATGTCTCTATTTACTATATGGTGGCGCCTAGGTAATTCTATGTCTCTATTTACTATATGGTGGCGCCTAGGTAATTCTATGTCTCTATTTACTATATGGTGGCACCTATGTAATTCTATGTCTCTATTTACTATATGGTGACACCTAGGTAATTCTATGTCTCTATTTACTATATGGTTACACCTAGGTAATTCTATGTCTCTATTTACTATATGGTGGCGCCTAGGTAATTCTATGTCTCTATTTACTCTATGGTGACACCTAGGTAATTCTATGTCTCTATTTACTATATGGTGACACCTAGTTAATTCTATGTCTCTATTTACTATGTGGTAACACCTAGGTAATTCTATGTCTCTATTTACTACATGGTGACACCTGGGTAATTCTATGTCTCTATTTACTATATGGTGACACCTATGTAATTCTATGTCTCTATTTACTATATGGTGACACCTAGGTAATTCTATTTCTCTATTTACTCTATGGTGACACCTAGGTAATTCTATGTCTCTATTTACTATATGGTGACACCTGGTTAATTCTATGTCTCTATTTACTATATGGTGACACCTAGGTAATTCTATGTCTCTGTTTACTATATGGTGACACCTAGGTAATTTTATGTCTTTATTTACTATATGGATACACCTGGGTAATTCTATGTCTCTATTTACTATATGGTGGCACCTAGGTAATTCTATGTCTCTATTTACTATATGGTGACACCTAGGTAATTCTATGTCTCTATTTACTATATGGTGACACCTAGGTAATTTTATGTCTTTATTTACTATATGGTGACACCTAGGTAATTCTATGTCTCTATTTACTATATGGTGACACCTAGGTAATTTTATGTCTCTATTTACTATATGGTGAAACTAAGGTAATTCTATGTCTCTATTTACTATATGGTGACACCTAGGTAATTCTATGTCTCTATTTACTATATGGTGACACCTAGGTAATTCTATGTCTCTATTTACTATATGGTGACACCTAGGTAATTCTATGTCTCTATTTACTATATGGTTACACCTAGGTAATTCTATGTCTATATTTACTATATGGTGACACCTATGTAATTCTATGTCTCTATTTACTCTATGGTGACACCTAGGTAATTCTATGTCTCTATTTACTCTATGGTGACACCTGGTTAATTCTATGTCTCTATTTACTATGTGGTAACACCTAGGTAATTCTATGTCTCTATTTTCTATAGGGTGACACCTGGGTAATTCTATGTCTCTATTTACTTTATGGTGGCACCTGGGTAATTATATGTCTCTATTTACTATATGGTGACACCTGGGTAATTCTATGTCTCTATTTACTATATGGTGGCACCTAGGTAATTTTATGTCTCTATTTTCTATATGGTGGCACCTGGGTAATTCTATGTCTCTATTTACTAAATGGTGACACCTAGGTAATTCTATGTCTCTATTTACTATATGGTGGCACCTGGGTAATTCTATGTCTCTATTTACTATATGGTGGCACCTAGGTAATTTTATGTCTCTATTTACTATATGGTGGCACCTGGGTACTCATTTATCTCTAGCTGATCTATATGTTGACGGTGAGCAGAAAAAAATCCCGGAAAAAAGTCACAAATTTTGCTAGGAAAAGAAGTCACAGGAAAAAAAGTAACGGGAAAAAAAAGTCACAGGAAAAAAAGTCATAGAAGTATTCAGCCATCAGATATCATAAATAAATTCTGACAAGTGTGGTGGGATTCCGTTACCTAATGGGATCCCATATCTTATCGGGATCCCGACCCCACTGGGATCCCGCCCCCATTGGGATACCAATTTTTATTGGGATCCCTTTCCCTCAAATAATCCCATTGATATCCTGACCCCATTGAGATTCCGATCCTAGGGATCCCAGACCCAATTGGATCACGATCCCGATTGGGATCCCTTTCTCAAAAAGATATCATTAGGATACCAACGCATTGGATCTCGACCCCATTGTTATCCGACCCCATTGGATCCCTATTCTAAATGGCATCTCATATCCTAATGGGACTCCGACCCCTGTGGGATCCGAACTAATTGAGATCCCAATGGGATCCCATTTCCAAGAAGGGTACCACTTTCCAAATTGTACCCTTTTTCAAATTTGATCCCGATCCCGTTAGGATTCCGTTATCCGATGGGATCTTGTTCTCCGATGTGATCCCGTTTGCCGCAGGATCCCTATTTGATCCCGTCACTAAGCTTGGTCAAGATCCATCTGTTTATGCAGGAGTATCTGTTGTTAATTAGATTTATAAAGCTCATATAAGAAGAAAAAAACGATTCCAGGCCCCCGACCCCAAACGGAATGTTATAAAAAGTTCATAATCCCTTAGTATTTGATGCTGGATAATGATGGATATATGTGCCATCCATCGTCCATCCATTATCCATCGTCCATCCATCATCGCCATCAACCATCCATACACAATCCATACACCATACATCCTACAGTCATCCATCAATCATCCATAATCCATCCATAATCCTTGTCATCCATAATCCATCCATATATCATTCATCCATCACGCATCCATCACGCATCCATCATCCATCCATCATCCATCCATCATCCATCCATCATCCATCCATCACCCATCCATCATTCATCCATCATCCATCCATCATCCATCCATCACCCATCCATCATCCATCCATCATCCATCCATCCATCGTCCATACATCGTCCATCCAATATATCCTATCCATCCACCCATCCGAAAATTTAAAAAAACAATGACCGAATAAGTTAACGATAAGCTTGACTGCTATTTTCTATTGACTGTTTTTTCCACTCAATAAACATGTTGATGGACTTACAAATATCATTTCATAACAACTGACATTTGGGAATTTATTTGACATACACTTTGTTGTTTTTTTCCTGTGACTTTTTTCCTGTGACTTTTTTTCTGTGACTTTTTTTCTGTGACTTTTTTCCTGTGACTTTTTTCCTGTGACTTTGTTTCCTGTGACTTTGTTTCCTGTGACTTTTTTCCTACAATTCATTTAGACACGTAGGTAATTATATTTCTACACTTGATTTATATGGTGATCCTAGCTAGTTAAATGTCACTAATTGCTCTAAACCAGCGGTTCTCAACCTGTGGTGATCCTGCACGGGGGTCACCTAAGACCATCGGGAAAAAAACATATTTTTGACGTAGAAACGAAAATAATTTTATGGTTGGGGTTCACCACAACACGTGGAACTGTATTAAAGGGTCACGGAATTAGGAAGGTTGAGAACCACTACTATAATGTGTTGTTTATTTTTAATTTAAATACTTGCAATTCCGAAAATCAACAAACATTTCTTTTGTTGTTTCTCTTAATTTTCCTAACGCCATCTGATAAGACAGGTAACTTGCAACTAATTCGCGGTATAAAATTTCCCCATCAGATATAAAGATGGTGGTGTTTTCGATTCTGATTCTGATAGAGTACGTTGCTGCATGCATGATCTGCAATGTGTGCAACGGTTTGGGAAACGATGCGGTCATCCTAACGGCTCCTAGCGGGTGCCAGGCCAGCCTTGAAACTCTCGATTGATGTCGAGTCCACGGTGCCGTTGTGTTATCAGGACATTTTATGATTGTCGCTTAGGCTCTGGATGTCAGTGGTGTATAGATCTCTACAGGACAGGGGAGGGGAGGGAGAACGCAACGTTGTGGCGCCCCGGTACACGTCTCTCTAGTTCAAGGGTTCTTAACTGTCACAAATGACTGAGGCTGGGGTACAGGACAGAGCTCCATTGTGGTTAAGATAACTTATTGGATGGACGGAGACTGCTGTTAGTGACGCCATTGTTATAGGGGTAAATTAAGGTTAATAGATTGTCGCATCTTGGAGATAGAGAGGATGGTTTCTTTCCATGACTTGGCATGATAACTTTTGGGATAACAACGGGAAGTTCTAATTTACTGGAAATTAGGGGGGCAGGGGTGTGTTTATAGATAGCAAACCTGGACCACCTATTGGGGGTAGAGAATCACATATAAGATAGAGCTTTCACTGAGCTAAAGTTAGTTGAGGAAGAGAGAACAGAGGTACGACGTAGCTGAGGAAGAGAGAGAGAAAAGAGCTACGATAGAATCGAGCAGTTGTTAGGGAATAGTTGCTAGAGATCAGGAGACTACTGATGACTAGAAGAACATAGAAATAGTTCAGACGATGCAGTTTAGAAATTCATAGCTTTAGAGTTAGGCAGGTTACAGCGGCACCAACAGAAGAACTTATATCTCAGAAATAAACACATTTTGATTATCGTTGGACACCTGGAGTTGGAGGTGTTGGATTTCGTTCAGGTCTACGTTGTGCTTTTGTCTGTCTCAACGCCTAGACACCCACCATATAAATCACAGAGAGGAGCGGTCCTGTACTGACCACTACTAAGTCAATATAGTTTGTGATAAGTCAGGACCGGAGCCCTCCTCTGTAATAACCGTTCTGTGACATTAACCTGTGGGTAGCGAGCCCTTTGGGGATCGCACGACCCTTTCACAGGGGGCGCCTAAGACCATATGAAAACAAATAAACTCTACAGTTATGAAGTATCAACGAAAATAACTTCGTGGTTTGGGGTCGCCACAACATGCGGAACCGTATTAAAGGGTCGCACCATTAGAAAGGCTAAGAACCACTGCTCTGGTTAATGATATTCGGTCATTCACCTTGTTATATGGTTAAACATTTACTAAAAATTCAGAATCCACGCTTGAATATTTGAATTTACGCATAATGAAGTAAGTTGTTTTCCAAAGCATAATGTGTGTTTAGATAGTTGAAATGTTGATGAAAAGTGTAAGGAAAACACCGTGGCATATTTTTTAAGGTTGCCTAGGTGATGGTAAAGTCTTTCCAATAAAAGTAAGACTTCATCCTTGGGACTTCTGGTAGGTTTATAAGCAAATTTGTGTGTGTGTGTGTGGGGGGGGGAGTTTTTGCCGTACTTCATGTCAAAAACATTTTATGACACTAGAGGTAAGTGCTACAGGACGTAAGTGTGGCAGGACGTATGACGTTATTGAAAGTGACTTGATTTTTCTTTGGAGTTGGTATTATTTCTGAAGTATTTCCATATCTTTGGTATGGTATGAGTTTCATTAGATCGACTAAATCTTTAACCCAAATTGTAAAAGTTATGTTCTAAGCAGGTTTTAACAAGCAGTCCAACACAGTTTTAGACCACACTGCTGAACATGTTTAAGTAGAGATCTTTAGGGGGGGGGGGCTGGGGGCGGTTGTTAAATTAGTTAGACTTTGTTAGCCGCCATCAATGACCTGTTCAAATTTGAAACAAATGTAAGCACGTTACTTACCAGTGGTGGATGTATTTATTTCCACTGGCCCTCTAGGCTCAAATTATCTCGTTCTTAGATAGCGGCCTTCTAGGCTCAAATTATGTCTTTCTTAGAGGCCTTCTAGGCTCAAATTATCTCGTTCTTAGATAGTGGCCTTCTACGTTCAAACTATGTCATTCGGAGAAAAAAAATTGCTGGAAATAACAATAGCTGGTCTTAAATAAATTTGAAACTAACATGGGGTGTAATCTATGAGTATACTGACTTACAAAAGCTTTACCTTAGCCCATACTGTCTTTCCGAACTTCTTTCTGTCTATTCACCCCTTCGAAAGCTTCGTTCCTCCGCAGACACGCGTATTCTTTCTGACCCAGCACGCGCACTAAAACATATGGTGAACGATCTTTCTCTTTTCTGTATCCCAAAATATTGGAACTCCCTCCCATTACACATTGCAATATACCGACCATCCCAGCCTTCAAAACTGCACTCGAGACCCAAGTACTCAAACTCTACTCTGCCGACTCATTCTGACTCCACACACTATTTACAACTGACCAACAACGCTCGATTAGTGTAACATTCAGACTATTTCCTCAAGGGGGGGGGGAAATTTTAAGGTTTTTTGGTGGGGGGCGGGGCGGGGGTAGTGCCAAGGGGAAAGAGGCGTAGCAAAGGTGAACATAAGGGGCAAGTGTTCCCGGGCGCCAGACTTGAAGGGGCAACTATGGCCCGTTAATAGACAATTTTGTTTGGGAAATCCGCACATATTAAGAGCTATACCAATTGTACCTAGACCTACCCTTGGGCGCAACAAACAAAAGAAAAGAATAGGACGCATTGAAAGGATTTCGGCTTGTAGGGCAGCAAAACGATCTACTGGTAGAAAGCGACGATGTAGAAAAAGACATACACCAGCTTGGATTTCGCGGATGGGGTACGAAAAGACATGATCGATCCGAATGGAAGGATGCGGTGGAGCAGGCGAGGGCCCTAAATGAGATGTACTGCCACTGATGGAGACATTTCAGATTATTGGTTTGGAAGCGCTTAAAATAGGCATACTAACCGGAACATTTCTAACCTCCACCAGCCAAACATTAACTAAATTCAATTAAGTTGGCGGCGGTTAAAAGTATGTTGTTGTTTTTTCGATCGATCCTGGATAGCTTAGTCTCGCCCCTTGAATCATTATACACTTGAGTGGAGAGCAACGGGAGATGTGCTAGTTAAGATTGTGGCTGTCACTTGACCGCAGAGCCATCATGTGGGCTCTGCAACCCTTACAACTGCCTTGGGCCTCGTATATTTTAGGGGCTGTAAATACTTTTAATAATCAGCATTTATCGCTAGGTAAGAAGGACACAACCGAAAAGTCACAGGGGGGAGGGCGCAAAAATTCAAGCGACGCCCCTGCTTGATTAGATGTCTTATACAAATGTACTTTTTTTATAATATTGAATAGTAATTTTTGTTTTTTTTAAAGTTTTTGGGATGAACATCTTTAAAAAAATAAATGTATTTACAAAAAAGTGTTTAAAAATATTTTTTTGTAAAATTCCTTCCAAAAAGGTTTATCGATCACAAATAAGCATTGCTAGAAGAATTTTACACGTTGAAAGAAAAAGAAAAACCAAAAACATATGTATATTTCTAATTCTTTCCTAGTTTTACCAAAGTCAAAAGGAAAAAAACTCTTGCGTATAAAGGGCGATAAATGTTTATGGATTTTCAGATTTGGTATTTTTAAAATTAATCATATATAACCGGCATAATTATGCTACTAAGACAGGAGTTGTTTACAACAGATACCATATATTTATCAAAATGTGAATTTATTTGACGGAAATGTTCTAACAATAAAGTGTGAATGCCCAAAATTTGTTGGTTTAGATTTTGAAACTACTATAACTTGCTGCACATCGATTGCAAAATTTCCTAATCGATATATTTTTTAAAAATTTTTGTAACAATTCCAAAGAATTTATTTTTAACTACTACCAAAAATAGAATTTGCAAGATAATCGAAATGCTATTTTTTTTTAAAGTTGTTTATATATATATATATATATATTCTTTCTACTGGATTATCATCTAAAATTGAATTTTACAAAATGGGTTTAAATAGTTGGGAAAATTGCTTATTATTCTCATTTTAAAAAGAAAAAATTCGTTGAGGATTTAATAAATATAGGCTAAGTATTTTTTTTTTTAAAATCATATTACTCTGCTGTTCCCGAAACTGTGTCACAAAATTAGAAAAGCACAAACTTGATAATAATTGATGAACTGTCAGTTATGTGTATGCTAACGTTAAATTCCTAATTTTTATTTTAAAATATAACGTGTTAAAAGTGTTCGTTTGATCTAACTCAATTTACATGGAAGGAATCGAGCACATAAACATTTAGGTCAAAACTATTTTTTTTAAAGCATTACGCTATAATACATTTTATAATTAACCCTTTGTTTCTACTTTAACATTCATGCTTTTATGATGAAATGTCATTAAAACACATATTGCGCGTGCCAAAAACCTGGCAAGGTCTATATTCAATTTACAGACCTTTTACATCGATGTGAAGGTAGTCGAATACAGTGTTATTAAAGTCTTTCAACGTGTGTTCCTGCAAACAATAAATCCATAAAAGTACCGCTATGTGGAGAAACATAAACGACGTTTTTGTCTTATGATCAGAAGAGTTCAATTTTTAAAACAATACGATATTGTTACGCACTGGCTTCTCTTTTGAGAAATTAATCTCCTATTTTAAATTTATATCTCAAAAAAAGTGCATAACAAAAAGACGATACCATAGAGAAATACATTAACAAAAATACGACACCCAAAACAGTACCAACAATTAAACATTTTGTACTGGTACGTTTTTTTATTAAAAAAGTATCTTCTATTGACAAATATTTTGGGGGGGGGGGGGGGGGGGCACTTGTTTGCGCCGTGAGGGGTGGGGCAGTGTTCCCCCCCCCCCCGAAAGTATGTCTGAAAGCGTCCGTGCGCTCGATGCTGCTCGTTACTCTCGATGGCTACACGGAGGTAGATAGTACTTGGGTGGGTGAGGTCAAACTTTTTCCAAATTGTTGTTTTTAATTGTAAAATTTTCTGTGATTGCTAATTTTTTACTGAATCGCAGTGAGCCAAGCCATAAAGGGTACTGCGCTATAGAAAACCACCTTAATAATAATAATAATAATAATAATAATAATAATAATAATAATAATAATAATAATAATAATAATAATAATAACTTCCTTCTGTTGTCACAAATAGTACAGCTGTCACATATAGAACAGCTGTCACAAAAAGTACAGCTGTCTAGTACAGCTGTCACAAAGGCTTACAACGGTACCATATCTTGGTACGACTGCGTGCCTTCAAAGTCCGCCAAAAAATCAAAACTTTGGGATTCAAGAAAACAATTAAACTACTCAGTTCTTGTGGAGATTGGGGGATATTCCTCACCAATAACACACAAGTTTTGCACGCCAACAGCACACAAGTTTTGCACACCAACAGCACACAAGTTTTGCACACCAACAACACACAAGTTTTGCACACCAACAACAAACAAGTTTTGCACACCAACAACACACAAGTTTAGCACACCAACAACACACAAGTTTTGCACATCAACAACACACAAGTTTTGCACACCAAAAACACACACGTTTTGCACACCAACAACACACAAGTTTTGCACGCCACTGTTCTAAAATGTTCAACGGAGAGTTAACGTCTTGTTGACACGAGCGCCGGCCGCGGTGCCGCTGTACATCTGCGCACCGTTACCAGTGAACGCCTTGTCTCAACACAACGATGCGCCGGCCTGCAACATCGCCGGCTTCTGTCTGCTGCTATGGACAGTCAGACTCTGGTGAATGGGGGAAGGAGGGGGATGGGGGTGGAGGGGTGGTTGGTTGGGGTACAGACGACTTAAGGGCCCGCGTGGCAGTGGCGTGTTTCTGTGCTCACCTCCGTGGAAGTCTTCGTGTGGCCGTTACGGGCAGTTGAGATTGGTGGACTTTCCGGCGAGTTGAGAGAGTTCAGTGGAGTTTGGGATTAAACTTTTATTATTACAACGGTGAGTTGGACTCCAACAACTTTACATAAAATCCTATTTAGTGAGTCGTGTTATTCTATGTTTGAAAAAAAATATATATATATATATATCTTCTTTGTCCCATGTCTCCAACATGGAATGAAATGGTCGACTTCAAATTACTTTTTTTTTATATCTTCTCCTTCTTTTCTGTATCGAAATCTTATCTACGCCATCATTGTTATTTATTTCAGTTACTTCTATCTCTGGTTATTTATATAAGGACTATGATAGGCGGTAGATACAGAATATGGTTTTATTTTTAAAAAAACAAAACAAAAAAGCTAATGATAAAGTACTGGAAATAAGTTTAAATTTTTAAAAAAGGTTAAAGTTGTAAAAATTTAAAAAAATCGATTTATATACTGTTTTGAAGTCCTTTCCTTTCCTTTGCCAATTAAAAGCATAACGCATCATTAAACCAGGTTCGTAATCACAACGTATCATTTAACCAGAGCCGTAATCACAACGTATCATTTAACCAGGGCCGTAATCACACCGTATCATTTAACCAGGGCCGTAATCACACCGTATCATTTAACCAGGGCCGTAATCACAACGTATCATTTAACCAGGGCCGTAATCACAACGTATCATTTAACCAGGGCCGTAATCACAACGCATCATTTAACCAGGGCCGTACTCACAACGCATCATTTAACCAGGGCCGTAATTACAACGCATCAATTAACCAGGGCCGTACTCACAACGTATCATTTAACCAGGGCCGTAATCACAACGATATCATTCAACCAGGGCCGTAAGCACAACGTATCATTTAACCAGGGCCGTAATCACAACGCATCATTTAACCAGGGCCGTAATCACAACGCATCATTTAACCAGGGCCGTAATTACAACGCATCAATTAACCAGGGCCGTAATCACAACGTATCATTTAACCAGGGCCGTAATCACAACGTAGGTATCATTTAACCAGGCCCTTTTCACAACGCATCATTTAACCAGGGCCGTAATCGCTACGTATCATTTAACCAGCGCCTTAATCACAACGTATCATTTAACCAGGGCCTTAATCACAATGCATCATTTAACCAGGTCATTTTTCACAATGCATCATTTAGCCAAGGCCGTAATCACAACGTATCATTTAACCAAGGCCGTAATCGCAACGTATTATTTGACAAGTACTGTATTCACCAAGTATCAAGTAACCGGGGCCTTTTTCACAACGCATCATTTAACCAGGGCCGTAATCACAACGTATTATTTGACAAGTGCCGTATTCACCAAGTATCATTTAACAAGGGCCGTAATCACCAAGTATCATTTAAACAGGGCCGTAATCAACACTTATCATTTAACCATGGCCGTAATCACAACGTAATTATTAAAGGCCGTATATTTTATTACAAAGACGTATATTTTATTACAAAGACGTATATTTTATTCCAAGGCCGTATATTTTATTCCAAGGCCGTATATTTTATTCCAATACCGTATACCTTATTCCAAGGCTGTAAAATGTATTCCAAGGCCGTATACTTTATTCCAAGGCCGTATACTTTATTCCAATGCCGTATATTTTATGTCAAGGTCGTATATTTTGTGTCAAGGTCGTATAATTCTGTTTTATGGTTTGAAAAAATTTCAAAGCTTAATAAAAAAACGCCCACTTCTTTCTGTGTGTATTTAGGTTTTCTTCTGTCCTTTGTGTACTTCTCTAACATTAAGAGTTCTGTGCCCTTTGTGTACTTCTCTAACATTAATAGTTCTGTGCCCTTTGTGTACTTCTCTAACATTAATATTTCTGTGCCCTTTGTATACTTCTCTAACATTAATAGTTCTGTGCCCTTTGTGTACTTCTCTAACATTAATAGTTCTGTGCCCTTTGTGTACTTCTCTAACATTAATAGTTCTGTGCCCTGTGTGTACTTCTCTAACATTAATAGTTCTGTGCCCTCTGTGTACTTCTCTAACATTAATAGTTCTGTGCCCTTTGTATACTTCTCTAACATTAATAGTTCTGTGCCCTTTGTGTACTTCTCTAACATTAATAGTTATGTGCCCTTTGTACACTTCTCTAACATTAATAGTTCTGTGCCCTTTGTGTACTTCTCTAACATTAATAGTTCTGTGCCCTTTGTGTACTTCTCTAACATTAATAGTTCTGTGCCCTCTGTGTACTTCTCTAATATTAATAGTTCTGTGCCCTTTGTACACCTCTCTAACATCAAGAGTTTTTAATAACTCTGACGTCCAAACATTTTCTAATTTTAAAATATGTGGTTTCGTTTCTGTAGGTTGCGAGACATTTTAAAAACAATATACCAAAACATTTTTTAAAGGCCGGGGGTGGGGGGGGGGGTGGGGAGTATTGAAAAGGTTGGGGAACACGTGTTTAATGTTTAAAAAACATTTTTTTTAAAGTATGGGTTAGTGTTTAGCTCCAATGTCAAGGTTATTTCCTTGTTCAATCCTCTTGTCTGTGCCGGAGAGAAGATTGCCGTTGGCTGCAGGGGGGGGGGGGGGGGGGGGGGTGGTGGGGAGTATTGAAAAGGTTGGGGAACACGTGTTTAATGTTTAAAATACATTTTTTTTAAAGTATGGGATAGTGTTTAGCTCCAATGTCAAGGTTACTTCCTTGTTCAATCCTCTTGTCTGTGCCTGAGAGAAGATTGCCGTTGGCTGCATAATAAATCGCAATATTTTAAAGCTGTTATCATTGGGACAATTTGATCTTGTTATCAACAAGTCAATCTGATCATGTTATCGCATGGACAATTTGATCGCATGTAATGTCTTCGGGCTATAAAAATAATTTTTTTAAACTCTGAGCTGCCATTACTAATCACGTGATCCAATTACCTTCATGTTGATTGATCTGTTTCCTCTCTGACGTTTCACCTGGATTTCCCTCAACCGCCACCCACCCCCTCCCTCCTCCCCCCTCCCACCTACAACCCAAACTTAATCTCCCCATTGAAGGCGGCGCCAGATCTCACGTGGCACAGTTAGATAAATCAATGTTTGAACGCAGTTCTTTGAGAAGATTCATAGTTGATCATACGAGGAAAATTCTGGTGAAATATTGCAATCATCGGATCTTGAGGGGGTAAATTTATTTTTTTTAAGTCGTTTAGCTCCTGTTGCCTGACATGGTGTAGCCAGGTTCGATAACTTCGGTCCCTGTTTGATCCCTGTTTAGTCATTGTTTGGTCATTGCTTGGTCACTATTTAGTCATTGTTCGGTCATTGTTTGGTAATTGTTTGGTCACTGTTTGGCCATTGTTCGGTCACTATTTGGTCATTGTGTGGTCATTGTTTAGTCACGTTTTGATCACTGTCTGGTAATTGTTTGGTCATTATTTGGTCACTTTGTGGTCACTGTTTGGTCATTGTTTGGTCACTCGTCATTGTTCGGTCATTGTTTGGTAATTGTTTGGTCACTGTTTGGCCATTGTTCGGTCACTATTTGGTCATTGTGTGGTCATTGTTTAGTCACGTTTTGATCATTGTCTGGTAATTGTTTGGTCATTATTTGGTCACTTTTTGGTCACTGTTTGGTCATTGTTTGGTCATTGTCTGGTCATTGTTTGGTAATTGGTCCGATTTATGAACGATACGTCTTTCTTAAAAGATTCAAAAGAGTTTTTTTTTTGTTAAATGGCGCCCACGTAACACAGGTAGCTGCATAAAACTGATCTAACACTATCTGTTTAAATTCGCGATGCCCCCTTCCGAGTCAATGTAGGTCAAGATATTTAAACGTTTCCCTCCCCCCCCCCCACCTTGTCTGAGGTTTCCCTGATGTGGCAGCTCTGGTCCCAGTACCGACTCACGTATTTACAGATCATTCTTTCATCTGTTTCCTTGTTTTCGTTTCCGTCCGTTGTTCTGTTTTATTGTTCAACAAATTAGTTGCCATTCCTATTCTCGCCCCCCCCACCCCCACCACCCAGCTAAGGCGCTCTTAGATCTTCAGATTCCGCCCCTGCAAGCGCCGCCGATGATTCATCGAAAGTGAGTCACTCTATTTAAAGCGAAAGTGGGACATCTTTGCAAGAAAGACAAACAAACTTTTGGTGAGGATATTGGTGTTAAGACAGTATGTATTATTCCTGGTGAGGTGTTACTGTTTGACCTTCACCTCTGTTGTTATGTTTCATCTTCACCTCTGTTGTCATGTTTGACCTTCACCTCTGTTGTCATGTTTGACCTTCACCTCTGTTTTTATGTTTCATCTTCACCTCTGTTGTCATGTTTGACCTTCACCTCTGTTGTTATGTTTCATCTTCACCTCTGTTGTTATGTTTGACATTCACCTCTGTTGTCATGTTTGACCTTCACCTCTGTTGTTATGTTTGACCTTCACCTATGTTGTTATGTTTCACCATCACCTCTGTTGTTATGTTTGACCTTCACCTCTGTTGTCATGTTTGACCTTCACCTCTGTTGTTATGTTTGACCTTCACCTCTGTTGTCATGTTTGACCTTCACCTCTGTTGTTATGTTTGACCTTCACCTCTGTTGTCATGTTCGACCTTCACCTCTGTTGTTATGTTTGACCTTCACCTCTGTTGTCATGTTTGACCTTCACCTCTGTTGTTATGTTTGACCTTCACCTATGTTGTCATGTTTGACCATCACCTCTGTTGTTATTTTTAAACGAAGAACAAAAACTAAAGTTGGAGCCGAAGTGTATTTGGAGGAATTGGAGTCGAAGCATGTTGGGAGAAGTCGCATTCAAATTAGTTTTTATTCTGAAGAAGGAAAAACAAAAACTCGATTGAATGTGCTTAAAGCAAATACGTTTACGTCACTCTTGTCCAAGTCCTCTTTGTGTGTCTCATGGTGTGTCTCATGGTGAGTCTCACGGTATGTCTCACGCTAAGTCTCGCGGCAAATCTCACCGCGTGTCTCATGATAAGTCACGTGGTAAGTCATGTGGTATATTTCACGGGATAGCTCCTTGTATTAATCATCTGTCTCATGGTATTTCTCCCCGAGTGTCACACATTGCAAATATCCACACATTGCAGATATCCACACATTGTATATACCAACACATTGCAGATATCCACACATTGTATATACCAACACATTGCAGATATCCTCAGATTTGCATGTGCTCTAAACTTTTTCAGCTGTTACAACTTTGTCATGCTCTGAGAAATCAATGACAATCAATATTTTTAAAAATAATTTCTACTGAATCTATTTCTTTCATTTGGTGGAGAGGTCATATTTTTTGCCGGGAGTTATAAATAGATTTCAAAAGCTAAAATTTAGTTTTACTTCATTGGTAATTTTTATTTACTTCAAAATGTATTACATGGTTTCAAAAAAGTTACATTTCTTAAGATTACTTTCAAGATTACGTCCCCTGGTTTACTTCCCCTGGTTTACGTCCCCTGATTTAAGTCTAAATGTTGTAGTTGCGTTCTGTTTCCTGGCTCCGCGTCATTAGTACATTTCAAAACAAACAATCCATATAGCAAATCGTATGTCAATCCACATAGCCATTCATACAGGTAATCATATAGCAATTCAGTACACCTCAAATCTCAAAGGATTTAACACTTTTTAACTGTGATTAGGTCCAGAATGCTGGGGATGCTTTGTAAATATACACAAAAAGAGCAGCTGCAATGTTTAAGGGAACTAAGAGCCAACTTGATTTTCAAACTGGACATTCCAGTTATTTGAACAGAATTTCTAACACTCATTGGCATTCACATCTACCCCCACCCCCACCCCCCCCCCCCCCCACCCCCCAAATTGCGTGAATTGTTTCTGATAAAAGGAGTTTATTCAAAGGATTTAGGAATTCATACATTGTTTTAATTTAAGCCACAATGCAGGCCTTAGACTCTACAAGAAGTTCTAAAAGAAAAAAACAACAACTGAAGAGCTACTGATAATAAGGTACATTTCATTTCATCTGGGCCATATGTAAAGAATAGGCATGCAAATTTAAGGAGCAACTATTTTGAACTTTCAAGAGAAACTTGAGAGGGTAGGTGATGCGCACTGTCGTCAGTATGGAGAAATTAATCTCTTATTTAAGTGTTTGGCTCGTTCTAAAACAGTTCACAACAAAAGACGATACCGAAAAATGAGACATACAATAACAAAGAATACGATACTCAAACCAGGACTAATTACAATTAGTAAGTTTTATCAATTAATTAAGTTAATAATAAATTAAAAAATAAACAGAAATAAAATTAAAACTATTGACTTTCAGAATAATGTTTTGCTTAAAACAAAATGTGCAAAAAGGCTACAATGATGAAAAGGAATCTAGACAGACAAACAATAAACAGGGCTCTCAAGAAAGAATAGCACACGTTCAAAATAACTCTCGTCTTTCGTCTGGTCCGCTGTTTGATTCCTCGGCTTTATATATTAAGCCAGTTTGTTAGATCCTTCAAGAACAGAATACGCATTGTAATGTTGTCTCAAACCTTCTGCATTATTCTACAAAATTCTAATAAAAACAGATCATAGAGTATGGTTAGAAACCGATGTCAAAGGGAGACTATAATTCGTAAGCCACGCCCCTACTAATAGCGCAATGCAGCCGAATTGGGGTCTGCTGAAGCTCATTCACCAGAATAGATGAACGAAAGCAAAAATGGGACGCCTATACAACAGTAGGACATACTCATTTCATAAATGTAACAAACACTTGTACGGAACGACATAACTGAAAATGTAGTATTGTTCTCGAAGATTCAAGATCTAAGTCAACAACATTAATGGTTCAGCAACTGCTACGCCCAGTTGATTGTAGTCTGATAAAATTAGTTGTTAAAAGATATCAGCTTTGGAATAAATACAAAGAATTTGAAAAACAATGTGGTCAGTAGAAGAAAACAACAGTGCCCAAGACTCCCTAGAGACTTATTCTTTCATTTGAATTAAGTTTCCAGTGTTAGACTGATAGCCATATTTATTTTAATAGAAAGAAAACAACATTCATGTCTTTGAATAACTAAAAAGATCTGATAGCTGAAGTCTTCTTCATTCTTTTTAAAACTTTGTTGACAGTAATCAAGTTTCAGCTGCAGCAATTTGAATGTTTATAGCTGATCATGCCGTTAAAACTGTAATGGTTACTTACAATAAATTAATTATTTGTATATCTTTATTATGTTTTAAAATAGAGTTTTTACAAATCTAAGGCTTAATGTGTTCCCTTTGTTAAACATACGAGTTTTCTTGAAAACACAACTAATCATCTTTCACAACCAATAATTGTTTATTTGTACCCACTGGGGTAGAGTTTTTTTAAATACATGTTAAAATTGTTTTTCACCTGGCCTATCATTTGCAACTCTCTCATGAAACCCTTGCCTTAAGTTGGTTTTCTTCTTTAAAACAGACCAAAAACAGGTTAAGGGGGAAAAAAAAATTATAAAAAATTAAAAAATAAAAAAATAAAAAATTTCTTTGTTTTCTAAATTTATTCTTGTATTTCTAAAAGTGGCTAAATTAATACAAATGTTGGTAAAATTGCTTGAACTTTTGTATATGTCTTGTAAAAATGGATACCTTTGATGGATATAATAAACATTGTAACTTAAGTCTCAATTTTTTAAATTTTTTTTTGTCTTTACCTGTTTTTTTTGGTCTGTTTATATTTTCGTGAACATTTAGCACAGATAAAAAATTTTAAATTTTGGTCTATAATATAAACTATAATTAATTGTGATCTAATTATTGGTCTAAAATTATAATTCATTCAGTTATAAAACTAGTGATATTATATGGCATGATATTACTGCTATGTTATTTTATTGAACAGCCAGCCACATTGTAAATCTCAAAACAGAGGGAAAAAAAAATATCTATCTGAAAATCCAAGAAGATTTGAGAGTTCACATCTCCATTACTGAATGGGGTCAAACCGTGTGATCTGTGTGTTACGATATACTAACATCTACTGCAGAGTTGGCTTCATTGAGGGGTCAGAGCAGGCACAGTTGTAAACATAGCCGAGTCCCAGGGCTTATCAAGCATTCCTTTGGCCAAACCATCATGACGCGAACAGCCAACAACTAAAGTATTTTTATTTTATTTTAATAATTTGGAGGCGAGGGGGGGGGGGGGGAGAAATTAAGACTTCTTTTAAAATTTTATTTTTTTTTNTGGTCATACATGGTATATGGACATGACAGTGGTGGTCATACATGGTATATGGACATGACAGTGGTGGTCATACATGGTATATGGACATGACAGTGGTGGTCATACATGGTATATGGACATGACAGTGGTGGTCATACATGGTATATGGACATGACAGTGGTGGTCATACATGGTATATGGACATGACAGTGGTGGTCATACATGGTATATGGACATGACAATGGTTGTTATACACGGTATATGGACATGACAATGGTGGTCATACAGGGTATATGGACATGACAATGGTGGTCATACACGGTATATGGACATGACAATGGTGGTTATACACGGTATATGGACATGACAGTGGTGGTCATACATGGTATATGGACATGACAATGGTTGTTATACACGGTATATGGACATGACAATGGTGGTTATACACGGTATATGGACATGACAATGGTGGTTATACACGGTATATGGACATGACAGTGGTGGTTATACAGGGTATATGGACATGACAGTGGTGGTCATACACGGTATATGGACATGACAATGGTGGTTATACACGGTATATGGACATGACAATGGTGGTTATACACGGTATATGGACATGGTAAAGATGGTTATAATGGGTATATGGACATGGTAGTGGTGTTGATACAGGGTATATGGACATGATTGATGTGGTTATAATGGGTTTAAGGACATAGTATTTGCAGTTATACAGGGTATATGGACATGATAGTGGTGGTTTTACTTTCAATTCTTGAGGTGTTCAACTCTAAAGGGATACTTTAAAAATCTTGGAGTTGGTGACTCAAGGAAACTTATCGGGGAAAATTATTATTGAAAATAGTATTTAAAAATGATTTATGGGGTAATATTACTCTAGCTATTAATACAATGGCACACTTTAGTATGGGGATGGGAAACATGCCAAAGTTTTCTCCATGGAGATTTGTTTCAATAAAAATTCAATTCTTCTGGCATGGGAGAAAGGTGGAATATGGAAACATGTATATTTTTAAAATTAATGTTGTTGTATTTTTTAATAACTTCGGAAATATTTTTTTTCAAGTTCTTTATATTATTAAATCTTTTTTTGTTCGTCAGTCTCTTAATGCAAAATCTGCGGAGTACTAATTTACCCAAAGTCCTGTCAAGCTATCAAACTGAAACTTAGCACAAAGACTCGTTTTAGATGAAAACCCATTGTATCAAATTTTCAGCCCAAACTCACCAAAAAAAAAATCAGTTTCTGCCAGTTTTTCGAGAGGATGATCAAGGACATATGATGCCACTGGAAGATCAAGGACATATGATGCCACTGGAAGATCAAGGACATATGATGCCACTGGAAGATCAAGGACATATGATGCCACTGGAAGATCAAGGACATATGATGCCACTGGAAGATCAAGGACATATGATGCCACTGGAAGATCAAGGACATATGATGCCACTGGAAGATCAAGGACATATGATGCCACTGGAAGATCAAGGACATATGATGCCACTGGAAGATCAAGGACATATGATGCCACTGGAAGATCAAGGACATATGATGCCACTGGAAGATCAAGGACATATGATGCCACTGGAAGATCAAGGACATATGATGCCACTGGAAGATCAAGGACATATGATGCCACTGGAAGATCAAGGACATATGATGCCACTGGAAGATCAAGGACATATGATGCCACTGGAAGATCAAGGACATATGATGCCACTGGAAGATCAAGGACATATGATGCCACTGGAAGATCAAGGACATATGATGCCACTGGAAGATCAAGGACATATGATGCCACTGGAAGATCAAGGACATATGATGCCACTGGAAGATCAAGGACATATGATGCCACTGGAAGATCAAGGACATATGATGCCACTGAATTAAGGAAATGAAAGTCACGTTAACAGCGCTTGCTTGATATTTTCTTTTGGTTTTCTGAAATAGTTGGTGAAATAAATCTACGTTGTAATAGCGGGTGGGTCATTAAAATAAAATAGGTCAGGGGCGTGAAAAAAAAAGTCCAGTTGCGAGCTGGAGGGGGGGGGGAGGAGCACTAATTTTGATTCTGATAAAATGCGTTACTGTTATGCATTTTTTCAGTCTCACCCCCCACCCCCCACACCCCACCCCCACCCCCAACCTCCCCCACCCTCATTACTCGATATTACATTTTGTAAGGGATTTATAAAAAAAATTGATTTCTACGTTAAAAAAAAAATCCAAAATAAAATGTCCATTTGAAAACATCTCCGTCGAACAAATGTCATCTCCCTCGAAAAAAATGTCATCTCCGTCGAACAAATGTCATCTCCATCGAAAAAATGTCATCTCCGTCGACATTTCTTTCCAACAAACTTCAGTTATGAACAACGTTTTTTCTTACCATTGGTTTAGTACTACACATTCTGGTAACCGGTCGACACCCTATGTAAACCAATAGGGGACTTGTGTAATGCAAGAATATGACCTGTGACAATAGTTTCTGCCCCAGTGGACAGTTCGACCGTCTACTTCAGTCTTACTAAATACAAGACGTGAACATTCTGTTATCGATACATTGCATAGTTTTCCATTTTTTGTTGCTCATTTCACCGTCTTTTTACTTCAGAATCCATATTCTTTAAACACAGTGCTACGCCCTAGTCCTAACCCATTGCTACGCCCTAAATATAACACATTGTTACGCCCTAAACGTAAACCATTCCTACGCCCTAACCCATTGCTACACCCTTACTATAATCCATCGCTAAGCACTAACCCAACCATTCACAACCTCTGGGGGTCAAACGATCCTTACACAGGGGTCGGCTAAGACCGTTGGACAACCAATGTTTATAAAGTAGCAACGTAACTAAATGTATGGTTAGTGGTCACCACAACATGAGGATCTTTATTGAAGGATCATTCCATTAGGAAGGATTGAGAACCACTTTCCTAATCCATCGTACGCCCTAACTATAACCCATTGCAACGCCCTAACCCTAACCCATTGCTACGTCCTAACTATAACCCATTGCTACGGCCTAACTATAACCAATTGCGACGCCATAATCCGAACCCATTGCTACGCCTTAACCCTAACCCATTGCTACGCCCTAACCCTAGCCCATTGCTACGCCCTAACCCTAACCCATTGCTACGCCCTAACCCTGACCCATTGCTACGCCCTAACCCTAACCCAGGGCTACGCCCCAACCATTACCCATTGCTACGCCCTAACTCGAACCCATTGCTACCTCCTAACCATAACCCATTGCTACGCCCAAACCGCGTGCACCTATCCCCATTTTTTGGCCACCCCTCTTCTTCCCACACTAAATCTCCACCAGAGACCCAGCCCGGGGCTTATTTTCTGAACACGTTTCGTTTGCGTCTGGTTCTGGTGCTTAGCCCGTTGCGTGTGTCCACAGACTCATAAACGTAGACACATAAACATAGACACCCAGCCCCTAACATGAGACCAACAAGGCGAGCCGACGAGTAAATCATTTCTTTGGATGGTCTGGACTCCATAAACAATGCCGATGATCAGTCTCCGCGCTGGACGTTGCAGGCACATCAGACCCGGCGATTAGTGTGTGTGTGTTAAGCGGCCATTGTTTAAAGATGGGGGGGGGGGGGCGAGGGTTATTAATGAGGTGCACTCGGAGACACAGGGGTCACAACAACGGGGAGACGGGGTGGACAGATGGGTCCCAGAGTTCATCTTAAAACAATTTATTATTGATAGAAAATATTTTTTTTTTAAATAACGGCCCATAACTCCGTCGCTGAAAAGGGGAGATAATATTTCATGTATAAATCAGAAACGTTGAAGTGGGCGTTGGTCGATTTATGCGAAGTTTTATTTAAATTTACGTGAACGATGTTTTGTCGGACTCAAATCTTTCACCCCTTTGTTAGGTTGGGTTCTGAGAAATGTTTGACCTCTTTAGTAGGTTGGGTTCTGAGAAATGTTTGACCTCTTTGTTAGGTTGGTTTCTGAGAAATGTTTGACCTCTTTGTTAGGTTGGGTTCTGAGAAATGTTTGACCTCTTTGTTAGGTTGGGTTCTGAGAAATGTTTGACCCCTTTGTTAGGTTGGGTTCTGAGAAATGTTTGACCTCTTTGTTAGGTTGGGTTCTGAGAAATGTTTGACCCCTTTGTTAGGTTGGGTTCTGAGAAATGTTTGACCCCTTTGTTAGGTTGGGTTCTGAGAAATGTTTGACCCCTTTGTTAGGTTGGGTTCTGAGAAATGTTTGACTTCTTTGATAGGTAGGGTTCTGAGAAATGTTTGATCTCTGTGTTAGGTTGGGTTCTGAGAAATGTTTGACCGCTTTGTTAGGTTGGGTTCTGAGAGCTTTAGAAGTAAGACTTGGCTGGTGACTGCGTCACATATTCGCGCGTGGTCCTAACACTATTCAATCTATCAATATTTGATGGTTCTCCCTTGTCGGCATCTTATTTATTATGAAGGAAACTAAAGAGTTGTGTGTCCTTGATGTGGGCTTGTCGTGCATTTTCTAAATTGATGGATTCGATTTTTGTAGGAATCAGCTAAAATCATTCCGAGAGGAGTATTTTTGTATTCTTTACTTAAATCTTTTTGTCGGTGAAAGGAGAAAGAGTATTTGATTCTGTTCAGGTTCAGTCAGGCCAGCTGGTTAGTTTGAGAATTGATGGCGTTAGTTTCATGTTCTTTGCTGACGCTTCCTCATGTCAAGGACTGCCTTGGTGACTTTGCCACTCGTACGCTAGATCTCTTCACTACCTCGCCTACGACCAACTTCCCGAAACTTGGAACATAAATACTTAGGCTTTGGTGCACATTCTATCAAATTTTCAGCCTCCCCGCCCCCCCAAGAAAAAAAAATCAGTTTCCCTGTTAATTAAAGGAAAGATGAATGAAAGATGAATGAAAGATGAATGAAAGATGATGCAATGATTTCTTAAGAGCTGCAGCCATCCATAAGTCGCATGAAAATACATATGAATTTTTGTTTACGGAAAACTTTGTATTTTTGGGGTTGTTTAATTATAGGGCCCCAGCACCATGTTGACAGCTAGGGCCCCAGCACCATGTTGACATCTAGGGCCCCAGCACCATGTTGATATCTAGGACCTTAGCACCATGTTGACATCTAGGGCCTTAGCACCATGTTGACATCTAGGGCCTTAGCACCATGTTTACATCTAGGGCCTTAGCACCATGTTGACATCTAGGGCCCCAGCACCATGTTGACATCTAGGGCCTTAGCACCATGTTTACATCTAGGACCTTAGCACCATGTTGACATCTAGGGCCTTAGCACCATGTTTACATCTAGGGCCTTAGCACCATGTTGACATATAGGGTCCCAGCACCATGTTGACATCTAGGGCCTTAGCACCATGTTGACATCTAGGACCTTAGCACCATGTTGACATCTAGGGCCTTAGCACAATGTTGACATCTAGGGCCTTAGCACCATGTTGACATCTAGGGCCCCAGCACCATGTTGACATCTAGGGCCTTAGCACCATGTTGACATCTAGATAGGGCCCCAGCACCATGTTGACATCTAGGGCCCAGCACCATGTTGACATATAGGGCCCCATCTAAATCCTTAGCACCATGTTGACATATAGGGCCCCAGCACCATTTTGACATCTAGGGCCCCAGCACCATGTTGACATCTAGGGCCCCAGCACCATGTTGACATATAGGGCCCCAGCACCATGTTGACATTGTCCATTCTTTTTATCAGCCAATAACCTGCCCCATCTCATACGATGTACTCATTATGTGTGTAAGACGTGTTGGTCATCTCATACTGTTACGCAGTTTCTCGAACATTTTCTCCATAAATTAGCATACACTTAACTCCTTGTTTCGTGACAATTTCCATTGCCATCATTGTTTTGATCACGGGTTAAGAGTCGATCACGAATAATGGGAGACTGTGCGGTGTCTGACCGGATGGAGAGTAGAGGAGGTCTCTGAGCAGACGGAGAAAGATTCGTTAAGATAATTTTCCCATTGCCCACCTCTTGTGGGGGTGGGGGTGGGGGTGGGGGGGGGTAAAGGGAGATTCTTAATTTACACTGTAATTACTTTCCCGCCCCAATAACGACCAGTCGCCACCCTCCAAAATGAACAGACTCTAAACTAAAACTTACCAACCGATTCGACCAATCTCAATTATCTCAGAAAGTAATGTCTTTGGGGGCGGGGGTGGGGGGGGGTACATTCCATCAGCTTCGGGGTTTCAAAGTTAAGCACTTCGGTTGTCAGCTTGTTGTCAGTCTGTTGTCGGTCTGTTGTCAGTCTGTTGTCAGTCCGTTGTCAGCCTTTGTGCCTATTTTAGCTTGCCAGCAAGTGTGCCAGGTCCGTAGTCTTTCTTGTAAGCAATTTGTTTTTGAAAAACTTAAAAAGTCAATTCTTTTTTAATTACCTATAAAAATATTTGTTTCCAAATTTGAATATATTGTCGAGATTTGAGATTATAAAAACAAAGGTTGAAGAAATTCCTTTCCCCTATATAACGTTCTTATAGTCTATTCATTAACTTATTGTCCAATGCTGTTCAAAAAAATATATATATTTCTTGTGTTTAATGTTGTTCCCACTGCCGACCATTAACAAACATATCTCCTCATGTACCAACTAATTTAAAACGTTTCTTTGAAGTCACTTGTAAATAAGGGATTTTATCTTGAATAATTGTCATCTTTATCCTGTCAGCTATTCAGCAATAATCGCTGTGTTCACGGAGACCTGAGGGATACATTGATATTGACATCACGATTCATATTTGGAAATTTAGCGCGTTCAATGAAAAGCGTCACCAAACACTTACATCTTTTCCAGACACTACCGTAACCAGTTGTCACGGCGCAATCCATTTATCCATGGTACATCCATAGTGTCACGTTTCCAAACGTTTAACTCTAACCTTTCAGTTTAACTCTGACATTTCGACTTTGAGATTCACAATCTAAAGGTCATTAGGACATTAACTGTTGGCTTATGAACTTAACACTCAGTGCTAATGGTTGCTCATGTACTTGGCACTCAGTACTAATGGTTGCTCTGTACTTGGCACTCAGTACTTACAGGTTGTTACCTTGTCAAGACATTTTTTTTTTAAAAATAAATGTCGCCCTACATCATGACTTTTAGAAACTTGCAAAGACGACATTTCTCCTCAGTGTTTGCCGGACTGCACCTGGATGACTGTCAGTGTCGTAACTAGGGTTAGGGAAAACCGTTTGTGGTGGGGCAAGATTTTTCCATCTTATGCATGAAATAAAAAAAACACCAACTCGGCTGCTGGCCAAACTGCAGCCCTTCATTCTATACCACAAACATCACCGAAGGGGCGAAACGTCCCCTGCCCCCCACCCCCGGCCACCTACACAACTGAATTAGGTTTATTCAGTTTTTCAAAAAGGCAATTCCTTGAAGAACATTGTTTTATTTATAATTAAACCTAATTTAGTCATTTCAATTTAAAGCAGTGGACTTGGTTTACATGGCCAAACCTAGTGGACTTGGTTTACATGGCCAAAGTTAGCGAAGTTAGCCTATTGGGCCAAAACTCAAAATATTATAAATTGAAAATCTCCTCTTGTATTTGTTAGGACATAATTGACGCAATTTAACGGCACCAAATAACAAGACCTGGTCCCCACGTGATGTTTTTGAGCAGCCTCCAACCCTGAAGACGTCTGTACCATGATCGGTGATCAGGAAAACTTTTATTTTACTCTAAGCAAGTGACGCAACATTTTATTGATCAAATATTCAGGTGAACTTTGACCCATCTTCAAACAATATGCATCTCGTGTGCACACCTGCTGTCATGAAACTCTTGGTGGAGAGCTCGCGTTTCATTGATCATTCAACCAGGCCGCGCTCCGAACCCCCAGGTACTATCAAAGTGAACGGAGATAACTATTTTTAAAAATCCTTGCCTGTTGGCTAATCCACCGTATCTGATACGTAAAAAATCTGGTTCTGGTTGGACAAGGGCAATGAGAGTACGTCTTGGAGATACATCGGAGTAACAAGTTAGATTTTAAACGTTCAAACCTATCTTGACATGACCACGTGACATAGGTACATAAACCCCCCACGGGGCGATGAATTGTTTTGTGATTTGATGATAGGTTATCTGATATAAGATACTCGTGGACACCAATAGTATTCTCATGCAAGATACTCGTGCATACCAATTTTATAAATATACAATATTCTCATAAATACCA
Source organism: Lymnaea stagnalis (assembly GCA_964033795.1). Classification (NCBI taxonomy): domain Eukaryota; kingdom Metazoa; phylum Mollusca; class Gastropoda; family Lymnaeidae; genus Lymnaea; species Lymnaea stagnalis. The sequence goes on from CAXITT010000433.1 coordinate 72,116, forward strand.
ATTGTATTCTAATGCAAGATACTCATAGATACCAATAGTATTTAAATGCGAGATACTCGTGTATACCAATTGTATTAATATACAATATTCTAGGTTATCTGATATAAGATACTCGTGGATACCAATAGTATTCTCATGCAAGATACTCGTAGATACCAATAGTATTCAAATGCGAGATACTCGTGTATACCAATTGTATTAATATACAATATTCTCATGGATACCAATTGTATTCTAATATAAGAAACTCATGTATACAAAGTTTATTGTACTCCAAGACTATTGCTTGTCTCATGACAGGAGATGACTAGACTAGAGTTCTTCTTCTTCTATATATTAAGGGCTCCACGATCAATTTATGGATCATTTTGGCTCCAATGCATGTAGAGGGGATTTGCAATGTTTCTGTGCCCGGTGTTGATGAGGATAGTTCACTGTTTGCAAGTGCCTTTTAGTGAGGGAATTATGCACTAGTTGGTCTCATTACTGGACATGACTAGATTGTTGTTGGTCTCATTACTGGACTATTGTTGTCTCATGACTGTACATGACTAGGCTATTGTTGGTCTCATGACTAGAATATTGTTGTCTCATTACTGGACATGCCTAAACTATTGTTGGTCTCATGACTAGATATGACTAGACTACTGTTGGTCTCATGACTGTACGTGACTAGACTATTGTTGGCCTCCTACATAGACTATTATTGGCCTCATCAATAGACGACTGTTGGACTCAATACTGGACTATTGTTGGCCTCATAACTAAAATATTGTTGGCGTAATGACTGAACATGACTAGTTTATTGTTGGCGTCATCACTGGAATATTGCTGGCCTCATCACTGGACCATTGTTGACCTCATCACAGGACTATTGTTGACCTCATCACTGGACCATTGTTGGCGTCATCACTGGACTATTGTTGGCCTCATCACTGGACTATTGTTAGCCTCATCACTGGACTATTGTTGACCTCATCACTGGACTATTGTTGGCCTCATCACTGGACTATTGTTGGCCTCATCACTGGACTACTGTTGGCCTCATCACTGGACTATTGTTGGCCTCATCACTGGACTATCATCACTGGACTATTGTTGACCTCATCACTGGACTACTGTTGGCCTCATCACTGGACTATTGTTGGCCTCATCACTGGACTATCATCCCTGGACTCATGTTCCTCCTATCACTGGCCTATTGTTCCGCTCAACACTGGCCT
>CAXITT010000433.1:73576-87925 GCA_964033795.1 Lymnaea stagnalis
TGTTGGCCTCATCACTGGACTACTGTTGGCCTCATCACTGGACTACTGTTGGCCTCATCACTGGACTACTGTTGGCCTCATCACTGGACTACTGTTGGCCTCATCACTGGACTACTGTTGGCCTCATCACTGGACTACTGTTGGCCTCATCACTGGACTACCTCCTCAGAATAACCGTACACAAAATAGCACTAGCAGCGTGTATCTCACATTTCATGACACTATTATTAGAGCTTATTCCACAGCAGCTTCCCCTGTTGAACTACGGCTATCTATGGTGTATTGTTAATGGAACCAAGAATTGTTTCATCTGATTAGAACATTCAATGGCTTGGGGGGTACTGGTGCATCAACACATCAGCTTTAACAATGGTCCTGTCATTAGAACATTCAATGGCTTGAGAGGTACTGGGGCATCAACACCTCATTTTAACAGTGGACCTTGCACCCTGTATAGAGATACGATCTTGTATGTGCAACATGACGTTGTTAATGACGCTGATCGATACCATTAATTGGTGGTGACAGCCGACACGTGAAAGGTGAGTCTCGACAGCAGGCGACGCTATATTGTTTAGTCCTTACCTCTTGTATGAAGACGACGGCTGATCCCCATATAGGAAAATAAATTGCAGTATTAAAAAATAGTACATGAAGGAATGCGTTCATGCGATGTGAAGGAAATGGTAGAGCAAGGTAGGGAGAAGCTTGATATAGAAAGACGGGACAATAGATGAAGACTGTTTTGGCTAAGAGCCTTCCTCAGTTCACAGGAAAATAAAAGAAGCAACAAGAAAAGAAAAGTAATTTTAAGAAAATTTAGAATGTTGTTCGGGATGTGGAAAGAACTGGAGCCATGTTGTATGGGATGTGGAATGAAATGGAGCCATCGTGTACGTGATTTGGGAAGAAATTGAGCCATATTGTATGGGATGTGGAATGAAACGGAGCCATCTTGTACGGGATGTGGAAAGAAATGGAGCCATCGTGTACGTGATTTGGGAAGAAATTGAGCCATGTTGTATGGGATGTGGAATGAAACGGAGCCATCTTGTACGGGATTGTGAAAGAATTGGAGCTATGTTGTACGGGATGTGAAAAGAAATGGAGCCATCTTGTACGTGATTTGGGAAGAAATTGAGCCATGTTGTATGGGATGTGGAATGAAACGGAGCCATCTTGTACGGGATGGGGAAAGAAATGGAACTATGTTGTACGGGATGTAGAGGCCGACAGAAAGTGATTTTCTGATTTCGGCCGAAGCCGAAAATAGGCCGAAAGTTTAAGATGAATTTTGGCCGAAACCGAAAAAATACCGAAAGTTTAAAAATTACTTTCGGCCGAAACCGAAAAAAGGCCGAAAGTTAAAAATGAATTTCGGCCGAAACCGAAGCCGAAACCGAAACCGAAAATGAAATGTTAAGATATTTTGAAATTCGTTCCCGCATACATTCTGCATATATTGAAAATGATGGGGAAAGTATAAATATTTACATTCTTTTTATAAAAAATGAGATAATCGTGAATATTAATAAATAAACATCTATTATAAGGGTCTCAAACTCGCGGCCCGCGAGCCATTTATGACACGGAAGACGATATTTTGCGGCCCGCTACCTGACAGAAAAGTTTAGTGTAAATGCGCCGGCCTGTTTCCCCCATTCTCATATCTATAACGTGACTCTCCGCGACGGTTTCAGTCGAATCTCACAGACTAGTCTAATTCTGATTATTTTTTAAAATGTTTCTATGTATTTTTGTATTCAACAGTGAATAGGTGGATGAAAGTGAATCCTAGTTCTTGAGAACCCTTAATGATTTTATTGTTATTTTTAAAGGTTGAGAAGATTGTTAAAGTTTTAATCGCTTTTGTTGTGGATTACTTGATGCGGCCCACTCTCATTCAGACACTACCTCCTGCGCGCCCCCCCCCTCCCACCCCTGACTATTTGAGTTTGAGACCCTTGATCTAATGAATAGTTTGGATTTTACTATTTTAATATAAAAGTAATTTAAATTGCTTTACAATTTTTTAAAATTAGTATTGTAGGAGAAAATTTTGCAAAAAATGGGGTGGAAAGGGGGGGGGGGGGAATTAATGCAAAATATTATTTTTCTAAACCGAGTCTCTAAAAATTGTGGTTTTAAAAGATCGCTTAATTTGTTTTTAAAAATCGTTTAGTTGGTTGTTATTTGATTTTTCTATTTTAATATAAAAGTAATTTTAATTGCTTTAAAATTTTTTTAAATTAGGATTGTAGGAAAAAATTTTTCAAAAATTGGGGTTGGGGGGGGGGGGGGGGAATTAATGCAAGATATTATTTTTCTAAACCGGGTCTCTAAAAATTGTGGTTCTAAAAGATCGCTTAATTTGTTTTTAAAAATCGTTTAGTTGGTTGTTATTGATCGGTTAGTTTGTTCTTAAAGATCGGTGAGTTTGTTCATAAGATCGCTTAGTTTGTTCTAAAATATCGCTAAGTTTAATCTTAAAGATCGCTTAATTTGTTCTTAAAGATCGCTTAGTTTGTTATTAAAGATCGTTTAGTTTGTTGTCAAAGATCGTTTAGTTTGTTCTTAAAGATCGCTTAGTTTGTTGTTAAAGATGGCCCAGTTTTTGTTAATGATCGCTTTATTTGTTCTTAAAGATCGTTTAGTTTGTTGTCAAAGATCGATTAGTTTGTTGTCAAAGATCGTTTAGTTTGTTCTTAAAGATCGTTTAGTTTGTTCTTAAAGATCGTTTAGTTTGTTGTCAACGATCGTTTAGTTTTTTGTCAAAGATCGTTTAGTTTGTTCCTAAAGAGCATTTAGTTTGTTCCTAAAGAACATTTAGTTTTCTGTTAAAGATCGCTTATTTTATTCTTATAAATCAATTAGTTTAATATTAAAGATCATTTGTTTTGTTCTTAAAGATCATTTAGTTCGGTCTTAAAAATCGTTTGGTTTGATCTTTAAGATCGTTTAGTTTGTTATTAAAGATCGCTTAGATAGTTCTTAAAGATCGCTTAGTTTGTTGTTAAATATCGCTTTCGCTGAGTATTAATTGACCCAAAACCTGAGTCACTTTCGGCCGGATGGCCGAAAGTCTAAGTCAATTTCGGCCGAAACCGAAGAAAAACCGAAAGTTAACTTTTCTCTTTCGGCCAAAACCGAAATTAAGCCGAAAGTTAACTTTTCAGTTTCGGCCGAAACCGAAACTTGGCCGAAAGTGATCAAACGGCCACTTTCGGCGCCGAAACCGAAGCCGAAGCCGAAATTCGGTCGGCCTCTAACGGGATGTGAAAAGAAATGGAGCCATCTTGTGCGACATGTGGAAAAAAATAGAGTCCTGTTGTACGGGATGTGAAATGAAATTGAGCCATGTTGTACGGGATTTGGAAAGAAATGGAGCCATCTTGTACGTGATCTGGGAAGAAATGGAGCCATGTTGTATGGGATGTGGAAAGAAATGGAGCCATGTTGTTTTGGATGAAGTTGAAATGAAACTCTTTTGTAAACCATTCTCCGAAATGAGAAACAAATATCAGAGCCATTTTGAGCGGACACCCACGTCATCTCTCCCCACTCGCTCACCTTTGAACCGTGAAAAACATTGAATGTTTGAGGGGAAACTATCGCTAAAGTCTGCAGCGACAGCGTTCATCAACAAACTAATGTTGAGATGTTTGTTCTTCTTGAGAATCAAGGTATTACATTGGTTTATGTTTGTGAACTACAGTTTGTATTTAGAGGGTGACATAACATTTTGATTGCTATTGGGAATAGTTTTAGTTGATCACAGAGACCTAGTAGGATCGTACCGTAAATAAATATTGCATCAACATATAAATATTTAAGTATGTCGCTACTTCAAACAAAAAAATATAATAAAGTTGATAAACCGCACCTTCTTTCTCACCCATTCTAGGAAGTAATATTGTGTGTGTCATTACAACCTTCACATGTGGTTTATTTATGGTTTTGTTTTTAAGAGTGTATGTGTGTGTGTGTGTCGTGGGGGGGGGGTATACTTTACCTTATAAATTGAGGGCATTCAATCGGTTAATAAATTCGAAAAAAAAAAAAAATCCTCTTTTTCCAATGTCAGATTAGCATAAAAGATCGAAAGGGCATACAACTTTTTTCCTGTGTGTGTGTGTCGTGGGGGGGGGGGTATACTTTACCTTATAAATTGAGGGCATTCAATCGGTTAATAAATTCGAAAAAAAAAAAAAATCCTCTTTTTCCAATGTCAGATTAGCATAAAATCTTTTCTATTGGATCAGTTCAAATGTTTGTACAACAGAGCAGCTTGCCCCGTGGTTGCCGCCTGCTTTTACCACTTAGGGTCGGTTCCAAAATCATGTTTGTTTGTTTCTAAACTCGATTCCGGTAATCTAAGTAGGGTTAATTAGAACATACCCAATAATATATTTTTAAAAATAAAATTTAAAATTTACTCTGAATAACTTCTCTCCACTCAATTCACTGTGACGTCATCCGAGCAATAGTGACTTAGCCAAACCATGACAACCACACATGATATGAAAGCGGAAATGATATTCACCAACCCATTACACTCTTTTCTCCCCAAAAATAAAAAAAAAATATTTTGTTCGTGAATCTACCAAATAGATGCACTTATTGCAATTTAGGGAAATTATGTAAGCCTTGACCTTCAAAAAAAAAAAGTTAATTTAAAAGAAGTTGCGATGTGATGAATCATTCAAGGTCTGAGTTTAAAAAAATAGCATCATGGATATATGAACATATGGATCATTTCTGATGATGCTTTGATGTTTACCGCATGGTTTAATTATGTGTATTTGAGATGAAATGTGCTACATGAATGGCTGGCGTATTAGGGCTGGCCGGATGTGAGTCAGGGTATCAGATTGAACAAATTGGGAATCTCGTCACGTGATGCTCCCCCCCCCCCCCCCCCGCATACACTGGGCGGGAGAGAAGGGGTTGGCCAGACTTACAGAAACGATTTATTTCTCATGGGCGGGTGGCCCTTTATTGTTCTCGGATTTACAAGTGTACGATTAAACCAGTTAGAATATACTGTGCCAAGGTATCGTTTCAAGCTGGATCGTCGTAGTAGATAGAGGTGTACCACGCAAGGACGTAAGGTATTGATTATGTTGGTGCTTTTTTCCTGAACAATTGAATGCATTTGATAGCGTCATATCTACGATTACCAGAAATACATTGAACGTCTTTTGTGAGTAATATATAATCCAAGTTTTAGGCAGACATGATCCTGTAGGGGCGAGGCAGTTACAAGTATGTTAAGATAGTGAGTGGTGCACCACTAGGATCCAGGCAGTTACAAGTATGTTAAGATAGAGAGTGGTGCACCACTAGGAGCCAGGCAGTTACATATGTTTTAGGAAAGTGACTAGTGCTCCACTAGGAACCAGATAGTTACAAGTATGTTAAGATAGTGAGTTGTGCACCACTAGGAGCCATGCAGGTACAGATGTTTTAGGAAAGTGACTAGTGCTCCACTAGGAACCAGATAGTTACAAGTATGTTAAGATAGTGAGTTGTGCACCACTAGGAGCCATGCAGGTACAGATGTTTTAGGAAAGTGACTAGTGCTCCACTAGGAACCAGATAGTTACAAGTATGTTAAGATAGTGAGTTGTGCACCACTAGGAGCCATGCAGGTACATATGTTTTAGGAAAGTGACTAGTGCTCCACTAGGAACCAGATAGTTACAAGTATGTTAAGATAGTGAGTTGTGCACCACTAGGAGCCATGCAGGTACAGATGTTTTAGGAAAGTGACTAGTGCTCCACTAGGAACCAGATAGTTACAAGTATGTTAAGATAGTGAGTTGTGCACCACTAGGAGCCATGCAGGTACAGATGTTTTAGGAAAGTGACTAGTGCTCCACTAGGAACCAGATAGTTACAAGTATGTTAAGATAGTGAGTGGTGCACCACTAGGAGCCAGGCAGTTACATATGTTTTAGGAAAGTGACTAGTGCTCCACTAGGAACCAGATAGTTACAAGTATGTTTAGACAGTGAGTGGAGCACTAAGAGCCAGGCAGTTACAAGTCTGTTAGGAAAGTGACCCGTGCACCATTAGGTGCCAGGTATTTACGGGTCTGTTAAGACAGTGAGTGGTGAATCACTAAGAGCCAGGCACTAACAGGTCTATTAGGACAGTGAGTACTGCACTAGGAGCCAGGCACTAACAGGTCTATTAGGACAGTGAGTGCTGCACTAGGAGCCAGGCACTAACAGGTCTATTAGGACAGTGAGTACTGCACTAGGAGCCAGGCACTAACAGGTCTATTAGGACAGTGAGTACTGCACTAGGAGCCAGGCACTAACAGGTCTATTAGGACAGTGAGTGGTGCACCACTAGGTTCCAGTCAGTTACATGTCTGTAAGGACAGTGAGTGGTGCACCACTGGGAGCCAGGCAGTTACATTTCTGTTAGGACAGTGAGTGGTGCATCTGTAGTCTGATAGCGATACGGAGCAATCTGTAGTCTGGCGCCGGTACGGAGCAATCTGTAGTTTCATATCTTACGGAGCACTCTATTGGTTGTCCCGGTACGGAGCTCTCATTTGCCTGCTGTCGGTACGGAACCCTCTGTTGTCTGATGTCGTCACGGAGCACTCTGTTCTCTGTTATTACAGTGAGTGCTGCACCACTAGGAATGGAGCACTCTGTTGTCTGATGGCAGTACGGAGAACTCTGTTGTCTCATGTACGGAGCACTCTGTTGTCTGATGTCTTACGGAGCAATCTGTTGTCAATTTCAAATGTGCAAAATGTCAGCTGCATGGGAATAAAAAAAAAAGAGTTAATGAAGGCACGACTCCTTCCTTTAATTGGTGAATCCTGCCGGTCAAAATGTGAGAATCATTGCATTAGGCGAAGCTAATCTGTCAACAGACAGATGATTGGGTAAAGATTGGCAAATCAACACAATTTGGCCTGGTTGTCTAAAAGCTTTGAATCGAGCGGCCCGTGTGATAGTTGGTTTAACATGTTCGCACTTTGAGGTCCAGTCAAGTAAAGATGAACACAAAATAATTGTGTGTTCAAAGATGTCTTAAAGAACGTATGTGTCCGTCAGGTGTCCTTCTTACTTGGACAGAACAATTTACTTATATAATCTGGTGTCATTCCTACCTGGACAGACTAATTCCCTTATATAATATGGTGTCATTTCTACCTGGGCGACCAATTCACTTAAATAATCTGGTGTTCTTCCTACCTGGGCGGACCAATTCACTTATCTTTTATAGTTGTTCGTAAAACAGCCAATTAAGACAAACATTTCATCCTGTAACAGTAATATTTTAATTTATATAACTTGATGACATTTTGGGGTCAAAGGTCAACACTTGAGCTCAGCGACTGAAGGAAGATTCCATAGCTCTCATTGTCATTAGGCAGTACCACCAAATGTCAGTTCTCTAGACCAGCCAGAAATTTAGTACAACAATATCGTTAATAATATCTGAACATTCCTCTCCACAACAAATTTTAAAAAATGTTTACGTAATTAGTCAACCTCGTAATGAAAATACTTAACATTTTATTCTTTAAATATATATTTATATATTTTTTAAAATATAATTTTATCCTCAGACTCAAGCTACGATGTCACATATATGTTGGTGGACCAGCTAGGAGGTCACATATATTTTGGTGAACCAGCTAGGACGTCACATTTATGTTGGTTAACCAGCTAGGACGTCACATTTATGTTGGTGAACCAGCTAAAAGGTCACATATATTTTGGTGAACCAGCTAGGACGTCACATTTATGTTGGTGAACCAGCTAGGACGTCACCTATATGTTGGTGAACCAGCTAGGACGTCACATATATGTTGGTGAACCAGCTAGGGCGTCGCATGTATGTTGGTGAAGCAGCCAGACACACCAGTCCCAGCCTCTCGAATGCCATGTCTGTGCGACATTTGATGCCAGATGTCATCCAAGAGGGGGTTCCACTTCAAGCAGACGAGAGCCTCGTAGATGTATCGTGTTTAGTCCATGGACTCCAAATGTTGTCCAATCGTCTCTTCCAACTGCTGTGATATTTTGTTCACCATGAGCTGTCAAGGATTATGCTTGCTGTCATAGTCTCAAGTAGTCAATAGGAATAAGTGGAACAGCTGATCATCATTCCAAACAATGAAACTAGATTCAATGTTGCAGTCGAGAGTATAAAAATGGCGCCAAGCGCTTTGAAATCAAGATGACGTCATCTTGTTTTGTGGTATTTTTTTTCTCCAAACCAAAAATTTTTTTTAAAAAGGACGTGAACTATTTATAGTTACAGCAACATCCAAAAGGGACGATTTTTGCCTTCAACGTATCACAAAATGTGTTGTACGTCAGATGTGAAATTGATTGCTGTGATAGGGCTGCTGTGCTGCTCGTAACGCAGTGACATTAGTCGCAAGTTTAAAAAAAAACAACCAAAGAAACAAATTGGTCACATAAGAAATGGGACTATTTAGTTTGGGTAGAAGTGAACACAAGCCTGCACGTTTTTTTTTTTTTTGTTGTTTTTTTTTAACCATTGTGTGGTTTTGTCAGTTCCTTGGAAATAACAGCACAAATTAAGAACATGATATACGTGTAACTAGCCAGTCGATAAACTCAGCCGTTAGCGGTTGACATCTTTTACTTTGATAAATATCGTCACATGCTAAATTCAATGTTGGCCAAGAGCCAATACATCAGTTTTAAATATTTGCTCTAGCTGCTAGGTACTGAATGTTGTGTGGGGAGGGAATTCTGTAAGACGAATTGAGTAGCAGCATTAGTGAAAATGTCAGGATAGAATAAGGAAAGCATAATGACAGTGTAAAAAAATGGCAATCAATGTATTGCTGTACAACACTTTTCGCCCGTTAACACCAATCTGCACAACTGCTGGATACACAATAGAATAATGGAAATGTGTCACCTTGAAAGGCGGTGTGACACGTGATCGGCCTATAGAAGAACACATCGTAAGTGTTAAAATAGATTAAGCATCCCTCCATAAGGCACCATGTCCAACAAGAACGGTGGACTACAGACCAAGCCGACGGCAGCCCCCAGGCTGCAGAAGCCGGTGAAGAGGGCGGACGACAAAGCGACAACAAAGCAGAAACGTGGCAAGCAGCGCGATCAACAGCAGCAGCAACTTCAGCTGGAGCTTCAGGAACAGCTGCAGCAGCAGCAGCGCCAACAAACGGTGAAAGCCCAACAGCAGGAGCAGCTACAGCAGACGCCGACGCCGCAGAAGAGAAGATGCTGCTACACGTGCTGCTGTGCGCGCCCACGTGACCTCAAAGAGCGTCAGAGCATCGTCGACGACGACATAGAAGATGACGCGACCCACATAGCGTCGCTTAGCAACCACCGGCATGGCGGCGACACCTCGGATGAGTCTTCGTGCTGTTTAGGGTGTTGTCGGCGGAAGAAGAAACGGAAGTCTATGCCGCAGAGTGATTCTCAAATGACAACGAGTAGCACCAGTGGGGGTGGTAAGAAATCTAACTGCAGAAAGTGCTGTAGGAAGGTGACGGCCTTCATTTTCTCCCATGTCGGACTCGGCTCGCTGGTCGTGGCGTATTCGATAATGGGCGGATTTTTGTTCCAGTGGCTGGAGGCAACGGACGAGATGCTAGAACGGATAAGTGTGACGAAAACAAGGACCAACAGCGTGATGAAAGTAAGTCGAAATGTGATGTAAAAAAATATCGGGTGTCAATGACGTCATGAAAAAAATTCAAGTTCATGAAGCAGGGGGAAGGAGGGGGGTGGGGGAATGAACTGGACCCACAATAGGTTTCAAAATGTCAAAATGACAGGGGACCATACATGTCAGAATTTAACTTTCGAGAAGCTATAACAACTTTGACAGCTCATAACTTAAACTACCCATCTAAAAATTATTATTATAAATCCATTATATGCATTTTTGTTTAAATTTGTTCCAATTGTATGGGATTTCTCATTTATTAGGAACTGGTTTAGTAAAAAATGCCGACTTACTGGCCACAAACTGCTGACCCACTTGCCACAGACTGCTAACATGCTGGCCACAAACTGCTGACAGGCTAGCAACAAACTGCTGACAGGCTAGCAACAAACTGCTGACAGGCTAGCAACAAACTGCTGACATGCTAGCCACAAACTGCTGACCCACTGGCCACAAACTGCTGACCAACTGGCCACAAACTGCTGACCCACTGGCTACAAACTGCTAACATGCTGGCCACAAACTGCTGACAGGCTAGCAACAAACTGCTGACAGGCTAGCAACAAACTGCTGACATTCTGGCTACAAAATGCTGACATGCTAGCCACAAACTGCTGACCCACTGGCCACAAACTGCTAACATGCTGGCCACAAACTGCTGACATGCTAGCAACAAACTGCTGACAGGTTAGCAACAAACTGCTGACATGCTGGCTACAAAATGCTGACAGGCTAGCAACAAACTGCTGACATGCTAGCAACAAACTTCTGACATGCTAGCCACAAACTGCTGACATGCTAGCGACAAAATGCTGACATGCTGGCCACAAACTGCTGACCCACTGGCCACAAACTGCTGACATGCTAGCAACAAACTGCTGACATGCTGGCCACAAAATGCTGATATGCTGGCCACAAGCTGACATGCTAGCCACAAACTGCTGACATGCTGGCCACAAACTGCTGACCCGCTGGCCACAAACTGCTGACATGCTGGCCACAAACTGCTGACATGCTGGCCACAAACTGCTGACATGCTGGCAACAAACTGCTGACACACTTGCCACAAACTGCTGACCCACTGGCCACAAACTGCTGACATGCTGGCCACAAACTGCTGACATGCTAGCAACAAACTGCTGACAGGCTAGCAACCAACTGCTGTCATACTGGCCACAAACTGCTGAGACTTTGGACAACAACTGTGACTATGCATCACAAGAAAACCACAAGTTCCCAAACATCCTACCCAACCCTGAACTGAAAAAAGCACTGTCAATTTTTAAACTAATCATCTTAGTTGACATAAAGTAGAGGTCTAATTGGCATAAGTAGAGGTTGATATAAAGTAGAGGTTGATTTGACATAAATTATAGGTTGAGTTGACATAAAGTAGAGGCTGATTTGACATAAAGTAGAGGTTTAGTTGACATACAATAGAGGTTTCCATACTGAATTATATAAATACGTTAAGCATAGCGTAAATATTCCAAACTCTGGCTATCTAGAAACTCGATTATCTGAGCTGCCCTTGTCCTTTTCACAACTGTCTATACCAGTGGTTCTCAACCTTCCCAATGCCGCGACCCTTTACTACAGTTCCTCATGTTGTGGCGACTCCCCCCCCCCCCACCCAAAAATTGTGTTTGTTGCTACTTCATAACTGTAACGCATATGAGTTTACTATACCAGTGGTTCTCAACCTTCCCCACGCCGCGACCCTTTACTACAGTTCCTCATGTTGTGGCGACTCCCCCCCCCCCAGCCAAAAATTGTGTTTGTTGCTACTTCATAACTGTAGAGCATATGAGTTTTCTGATGGTCTTAGGCGACCCCTGGAAAAGGGTCTCGCGACCCCCAACGACCCACAGGTTGAGAACCGCTGGTCTATACCATTGGAATTCGAGTGTCATGGTAACATCTCGATGCGTATTTTACCGGCCTGTGACCGTCGTGGGATGATGCCGTCTGTAAACTAGTTCATTACTTCGTATCGCACAATACACGTCAGCAAAGACAAAGTGACCTAGAATTTTACTCCAATCGCCAATCATCTAAGTGTCGAGGACATACCACTCTATGCAATCTAATTGTATGTCAAAGGCCTTTTTTATCAGAAAAAACACACATTCTTTACCGTTTCTGACCAATAAATACCATAGATGATGACTTCAAATTATAAACTGTACAAAACTGTACCATACGTTTATAACGAAAGATTATATGTCACTCCATGCACAATCCGTGGGAGTCTTTGTTTAACCGTAAAATAGCTTTTTACCCCCCCCCCCCACCCAACAGTCTTAATTAGTTCGGTTAATCGAAACCTTAGTGTGTAATTAATTAACGTTAGTTGATCTGTGCCAGGGCCGCGCTAGGGGATGGCCAAGTGGGCGACCGCCCAAGGCCCCGCACGTTGCCGTAGTATAGTTATAATCTACCTAAGCATACCATTAGTTCCCGAACAAGTCAACACAATATTCGGAAACTAAGCGATTGAACAAATATCCGTTATGACGCGTCTCATTATGACCAGCAAGGCCCCAGTACGACCATAACGTGTCTTAATATCCTATCGGCGGAATATATAGCGTCAACGGCCCCGCAAAATTCCCCAATTAAATTTTTCCTAGCGCCGGTCCTGTCCGCGCTCACTCACCCACATTTATTCATAGTATGTTTAGCTATACTATAGTGAGATATCAATATTTGTTATATTATTAGACAGCTACAACATTACATCAAAAATTTAAACCCTCTATCATAACATTTTAAACTATTGGCCATAAAATTTGTAAACTAATTCACATTTCAGCTCTGGAATATGACGCGAGAACTCAACATACTTTACGAGAAGAACTGGACAGCGATGGCGGACGAGATCCTCAGAGAGTTCCAGGCCAGCATGTACGAATCGGTCAAAGAGAGGGGGTGGGACGGTAGGGATGAGAACAACGAGGACATGCAGTGGTCGTTCTCCGGATCACTTCTCTACAGTGTCACCGTTATCACCACCATAGGTGAGTAGACCTGTCCTAACGACTGGACGTCGGTAGAAGCATGGTTTTTGTGACGCCAGTGTCGGTTATTGCAAGATCCATCAGTCGCATGGACTAGTGATTTTAGTTTGGCTGACCACAGATATGTGACATATTTTTTCATTACTATTTTTTGCCATAAATAGTCAAGTTTTTCGGACCGGCGACATTAGACTCGGAGATCGGTCCGCTGATACATGGAGACCGGTGCCGTTCCGCTGATACTGGCAGACCGGTGCCGGTCCCTTACACTCGGAGACCGATGCCGGTCCGCTTATACTCGGAGACCGGTGCCGGTCCGCTGATACTGGGAGACCGGTTCCGGTCCGCTGACGCCGGGAGACGGGTGCCGGGCTGTTGACACCACCTTCGGAACACTGGTATAGAGGTCTCAGCCCGACAATGTTATACACTTATTCTTCTTGTCAAAACAACTTGATATTTTCAATGTTCAAACCTTTCTGTTTCCTAGAGTTGCACTCATTCTGTGATATGGTGATCTTTGTGTGGACGCCGTCGTGGATCACTTGCTTCTGCTGTTATGGAGATCATCTGAGTTATTCAGATATGGTTGACTTTATTTAAACCCAAACCCAATTTGGGTCTGATATACCGACTTCGCTTCTATTGTACCAGACCCTTTTTAGACATACTTATTAGATCCCTCATTTAATTACATCTACTGTTCTAACCGGTTGACCATTACGATAAAAAATCTGCTAAAACAGCATAAAGAACTGACTAATGACGTCATCTTCCATGACATTTTTTTTCCGGTTACAAATTTTCGGTAACTTAGTGTCGATGTGTCAATTAAATTTATATAATTCCACAATTAAAAAATTTTAAGCCCAAAATTACTTTTTAAAAATTTCTTTCATTATTGAAGCACCAGCAGAGCGACTTACAACTCAGCGTCTACCCCCGTCCACCCAAATACCACCTCAACCCCCCAATACCACCCCACGTCATGTTTAAAGAACACCCACAACTGCAAACCGTTTGATGCCTCCCAGGTGTAGTCTGTACAAAACTCTTTTCCCTTAATGTACGGCCGCTTGTGGATGCGAGCCGTCAGACCAAGGCGCGACAACTCTCCGTTGACTTTCCTGCCCTGAGTAAACTCTTCCGACATCAAATCGGACGGCGCATCTCGAACCCAAAAAAGAAAAGAGTTTGTCTTTCAAACTTTTTTTTAGATCTGATTTCTCTTCCAGCCAGCCTGGCGGTACAGTTGACCAGAATGTTACAGATGCTTTTTGATGTGTACAAACATCGGCGTCGCCTCTAGGGAGGGACATGTCTGGCGGCTCGCTGGTTGATACGAAGGGAGACTTTCAGAACTAAACGCTTTGAAGTGTAGACAGATGCGGGTTTGAATAGATGTGTCATTGAATAGATGTGTCATTGAATAGATGTGTCATTGAATAGATGTGTCATTGAATAGATGTGTCACTGAATAGATGTGTCATTGAATAGATGTGTCATTGAATAGATGTGTCATTGAATAGATGTGTCATTGAATAGATGTGTCATTGAATAGATGTGTCATTGAATAGATGTGTCATTGAATAGATGTGTCATTGAATAGATGTGTCAT